>SJYX01007102.1:403415-466703 GCA_006410675.1 Oreotragus oreotragus | reverse complement strand
GCCTCTTGATGAAAGTGAAAGAGGAGAGTGAAAAAGTTGGCTTAAAGCTCAACATTCAGAAAACGAAGATCATGGCATCCGGTCCCATCACTTCATGGGAAATAGATGGGGAAACACTGGAAACAGTGCCAGACTTTATTTTTTTGGGCTCCAAAATCACTGCAGATGGTGACTGCAGCCATGAAATTAAAAGACGCTTACTCCTTGGAAGAAAAGTTATGAGCAACCTAGATAGCATATTCAAAAGCAGAGACGTTACTTTGCCGACTAAGGTCCGTCTAGTCAAGGCTATGGTTTTTCCTGTGGTCATGTATGGATGTGAGAGTTGGACTGTGAAGAAGGCTGAGTGCCAAAGAATTGATGGTTTTGAACTGTGGTGTTGGAGAAGACTCTTGAGAATCCCTTGGACTGCAAGGAGATCCAACCAGTCCATTCTGAAGGAGATCAACCCTGAGATTTCTTTGGAAGGAATGATGCTAAAGCTGAAACTCCAGTACTTTGGCCACCTCATGAGAAGAGTTGACTCATTGGAAAAGACTCTGATGCTGGGAGGGTTTGGGGGCAGGAGAGAAGGGGATGACCGAGGACGAGATGGCTGGATGGCATCACGGACTCGATGGACGCGAGTCTGAGTGAACTCCGGGAGTTGGTGATGGACAGGGAGGCCTGGTGTGCTGCGATTCACGGGGTCGCAAAGAGTCGGACACGACTGAGCGACTGAACTGAACTGAAGATTTTTTGCTTTTATTTTTGTCCCTCTACCTCAGTGAACTTTTATGAACGTACTTCAAATCAGCATACATGTTTTGAAAAGAATGAAACCATTTTTTGAGGGAGTTATCACTATAACCAATAGGAGAAAGAAGACTTCTATGAGATGTTTGCTGAATTCTCTGTCCATAGAATTCATAGAGTAAATAGCTTTAAGAAATTTCATGGGACACTTAATTACATATTGTCTCTTTAATAGATTAAAACTTTGGGGTTTAACTTCCTTTTGTGTCCTGTTCACCATTTCTCCTTTGATTTTCAAGTAAATCTAAACTAAATATTTCTTACAATTGGACAACCATTCCCTATTTTTTCCTTTTCAAGTCTCTTATTTTCTTTTAGCAACTGAATGTCTTTATCCATGTTTCCATGATTCAGCATTACCCTCTCAACTCAGTGTATTGCCTTTCTTTGACTCCAGCTTGTCCATGTTCTGTATAAAATAAAAAAGCCTAATTTAGCACTCTATTTTTGAAAGGCTGATCAATGGTAAGTAAAATAGATAATTTTTTTTTCAGGATTGTAAGTTATTCTATTGATATTCAAAAATTAATGATACCTCTGGCTGATTCAGGTTGATGTTTGGCAGAAACCAACACAATCCTGTAGAGAAATTATCTTTCCTTTTTAAAATTTTTATTTATTTATAAAATTTATTTATTTTAATTAGAGGTTAATTACTTTACAATATTGTATTGGTTTTGCCATACATCAACATGAATCCGCCACAGGTATACACATGTTCTCCATCCTGAACTGCTGGGCATACACAATGAGGAAACCAGAATTGAAAGAGACACGTGTACTCCAGTGTTCATCACAGCACTGTTTATAATAACCAGGATATGGAAGCAACCTAGATGTCCATCAGCAGATGGATGGATAAGAAAGCTGTGGTACATATACACAATGGAGTATTACTCAGCCATTAAAAAGAACACATTTGAATAAGTTCTAATGAGGTGGATGAAACTGGAATCTATTATACAGAGAAATTATCTTTCAATTAAAAAATAAATTAAAATTAAAAGAGTTAAGGGGGAAAAATTTTTAAAGTTAGTGATAGTCTCTATTATAATCATTGAAATATAGCCTTAAGAGTTGATCACTTTTCAATTTTAGAACTTTTTTGGTTGCTGTTTTTGTCATTTTCTACTATATATATATAATTTCTATTATTATAATGTATATAGTATATTTTTAAAATCCCTGCATGTATTTTTTATTTTTATAGACAGTTGTCGTGTTTCTTTCAAATTAGTAGCAACCAAGCTGGTGTAATTTACAAAGCTGTATTTCAGCTCTGTTCCTCATATTCCCTTTTCATTTGTATAGCTTGCCACTGTGTCACAGAGAAAATTCCCTGTGGCTCAGCCCCGAGCCCTGACCTGATATAACTGCATTTTTTTCCCCTGTGATGGCTGTTAGTTTAACCTATGATAGACCAATATTTTTGAAGAAAGAAGTTTATTATCTTGGTGGAATTGAATAAATTATAAGATTTTTGAGAGAAAGATGGCATGAATGTGCTTCTGAAAAGTCCTATTCATGTTCATTATAATATAAATATTTTCTAATCATCTGTCAATTTAAGTACATTTTTCTGCCTGCTCCAGGTAAGTCAAATGGTCTTATATCTAGGCTGAGTATGTTTTTTCAAGATAGAACTAAATTTATAGTTTTTAGATTTTAAAAATAACCATTTTGACAGTTTTTTCCTTTTATTTTTCCTATATCATAGACAGTCACTATTTTATTTTATAAGAACCAATAATACTGATGGCTCAATTCCTTAATCTCATATTTCAATAGAATTTTTTAAAGGCAAGTTTTATAAAGTTAATTGCATATTAGATGGGGTATGGGGCATTTTGTTTCTTAAAAATAAGGATCAAAATCACTGGCTTTTTTTGCACTAATCTTTGAAATGATATAGTTATAAGAGTTTCCCTATAGAAAGGTAATTTTTCTTATAAAGCATCTCTCATTTAAAAGAAACCACATCTTTGCTGACTGCCCACTCAACTGCAGAAATGTGTTAAAGCAGAGAAAACGGTCCTGCTTCTTAGAATTGTTGGCCCACATGAATCAATCAGGGGCACAGTCATCACTAACTTCAAAGAGATAATATTAATACAATTGTCTTTTCTCCTTTTTGAAACACGTGATGACTTTTAATTCTGGCTGTAGTATTAAGTCATAGGTATTTTTGTGATGAGAATATTAATGATGGTTTGCAGACCAGCTTAAATGATAGTTTTAACAGGTTCGTTGCCCAGAGAGAATTAATTATAGCATTAATAAGAATAGTGATTTGTGGGGTAATAGGAAATAGAGGGGATATTGAGAGCACACAGGACAAGAACGCCTTCTTGTTTATTTGTGATCAGGTGACCATTAGATGATTTCTGGGTAATAATGTACCCACTTGTATTATTTCAAGCCGCAGGGTAACTATCTGCCTCTTTAAGAATTCTGTGACACCCCTCCACTGTGTTTGGGGTACTTTCTTTTCTGCTTCCTGATATAATTATCTCCATATGTGCTCAAATCTTTCATAATGACACCAGTTTGTGAAATCTTCCATAATGACACCGATATGCGAAGGATAGAAAAGGTAAATCCTTTGTTGTTAAACTGGGTTTGATTCCTTAGGGCACCTTCAGTTTCTGGGCTGGTACAGATTTCAGCATTCTGTCCCCACTTCTCCCAGATGCCTGCTGAGAGCAACATCCCCTCTGACATCCAAAGGTGTGTGGGGGTGTAATTTACTGGTACCCAGAGCCTGCTGGCTGTGTGTTTTATTCCATCTTCTTGGGGAAGGAGGACAGTGCGGCTTCAAAACTGGAATAGTGATTATGGCTTTCTGATCTACTGCTGCCTGCCAAGCATGTTAAAAAAGAAAAGGAAGGAAAGTTTAATGCAAATGGCCATCTCTTTGAGGCCAGGTCATCTTTAGTTGTTTCATACTGCAGTAGCCTCTGGAGAAACTGTTTTTCACCTGAGTGCTTTCGTATGTTGCTTTGAAGACACTGGATGCTTGGGGCTGAAGTCCTTGTGCAGGTCCAAGGACAAGCCAGAGCCCAGGTTCTTCCTGTTCGGGTGGAGACAGGCTGTCACTCCCTTGGCTAGAGGTCTCTGATTTTTAACACCAAAAGTATGCATAAGTCAGAGCTATAGGGAGCTGTTTTGTGGACATGTATTTGAATTTAACATCTTCATCTGTGGGAAAGTGTAAGTAGACATATCTCACAGAGTTGTTGAGGGGACTAAAAAATAAAATGTGGTAACTCACAATAGTGTTTCATATGTGATAAGCCCTCAGTGAATGTTCATTTATTTCCTTGCATGTGACAGACCACTGTAGCCCACATCTTCCGTGGTAGGTGAGCATGAGGCGGAATAAGAATATCTGCAATGTTAGTCAGGCAGAAAATAATTCATGGCAGTCCCTGGCATCTTCATTGATTAAACAAAGTTACTGCACAAGCAGCCTTGGTGAGGATGTAGGGTGTTAGAGAGCAGAGCTGAAAATGGGCCGGACTATAAGGATACACCCAGAAACCTCTAGTACATCAGTCCCAACCTTTTTGGCACCAGGGATAAGTTTCACAGAAGACAACTTTTCTATGGGCTTGGGGAGCGGGAGATGGGTTCAGGATGATTCGAGCACTTTCCATTAATTGTGCTCTTTATTTCTATTATTATTACATCAGCTTCCCCTCAGATCATCAGGCATTAGATCCCGGAAGCTGGGGACCTCTGCTTTAGCAGTTTGTTTGCGAAGTGCTCAGATTTGGTTTTTGTGTAAATCATTGTGAGCATCCCACCTAGGATAGAATGACTTGCTGATGTAAGCAAATGGTTAGGTTGCTCTGATGATACTCAGAAAAAGATAACAAGCTTATGAAATGGACTTTATAGGCTTAATGCTTTTCAACTCTTGATGCCTTCAGAAGGTGCAGGAAAGATCCTAGGTGTCAGTTAGGGACCGCCATTCATTTCAGATCTCAGGAGCATGTACATTGTCAGCTGAAGGCTGATAGATGGGCAGAGCCTTCTCTTGGTGAAGAAAGACCTAAGGAAGATCATTGTTCTTTACAGGACTGTGGAATGTGTGGCGATTACATTATTGACCATATATACACAGATATTCTTAAATTCAGGTAAACCTAATTTGTAGCTCTGGATAGGGGGAGAGATGATGGATCTCTGGTTTCAAAGATCAACCTTCTAGAGCAGTCCTGTCCAGTAGAATGCCAGTCACACATATTTTAAATGTCTTAGTAGCTACACTAAAAAGTTTAAAAAGTGATAGAAGTAAAAGTGAAATAAATTTTGATACTATTTTATTTAACCCCATCTGTTCAAAATATTATTTCTATATGTAAACACATAAAAATTTAGGTACTCTATATTCTTTTTTTTAAGAATCAAATCTTCAAAATCTAGAGTGTCTTTTATATAGACACTGTATAATAACAAGCACTTATTGTAAGCTCTTTAAACATGTTATTTAATCAGACCTTAAATATCAGACCCTAGGTACTAGTGTTATTTCCGTTTTATAGATGAGGAAGCAGGCTTAGTGAGGTTAAGGAAGTTTTCTAAGATCAGAGAGCAGCTAGGTGGCAAAGCTAGGATACAATCTCAAGCCATCCGGCTCCAAATGTGTGCTGTTAATAGGAGGTTATCCTGCCGCAGTTAACATGATCCTTCAGTGTAGGACACTGAATGAGTAGAACTCTGCCATCGAAAAAGAGAGATTAATGTTGGAGACTGAAATGGTCTAAACTGGCATCTTGAGATGTAAAACATGGAATCCTTTACCACAGCCCTGGTGTGGTTGGCTGTCTTGTCTACACCACAAAATGTAGAACTGATAATCCGAAGAGTTTCCTCTCTGTTTTTCTGACCCTTCTTCCTTCTTGCTCTGGGTTTAGCATGCAGTGTTCCTCATTGAAATGCTGTCTGTCTTGAATTGTTTTTTCCTCTGGGGGTGGAGGCGATGGTGGTAATGGTGGAATGTTCCAGTCTTCCTGAGCACTTTTGCTTTCCTCTCCCTGATACTCCTGACCATGTGAACTGTGATATATCCCCATTCTGGTCTTTGGATACTATTTAGCTCTGCGTGTGCTTTGTTCAAGGACTTCCCAGCTGATGCAGTCGTAAAGAATCCACCTCCCAATGCAGGAGACCCAGGTTTGATCCCCAGGTCAATAAGATCCCTTTGAGGAAGAAATGGCAACCCACTCCAGTATTCTTGCCTGGAGAATCCTATGGGTAGAAGAGCTTGGTGGGCTACAGTCCACGTAGTCGCCAAGAGTCAGAGATGACTGAGCTTCTTAGGTTGCTTGCACACACTTCATTCACAGTTAACATTTAATGAGCTGGTGCAGAATGGCCTGGGCTCAGCATAAACCCTGTCAGAATCAGTTTGATATGACTCTGGAGTTAAGTTTTATAAAGTTGATTTAGGAAACTGCATCTGTTACCACATCCTTATTCCTGACCTTAAGGGAGAAGCTGATATTTGCCAGATTTTTAGCAACCACTATTTTAATGAGAAGAACCTATGTCTCTTCTACAGACTTCCCCTGGACTCATGAGAAGTCAAATAGGGATTCAAATATTTATTAAGTGAATGAATTTTAATGCTCTCAGTTCTATTTCTTTTTAATTTTTGTTTCACTGACTCTTGTTTTAGGAAACACTTCTCTCAAACTTAGTTATTTAATACAAAACTATACTTTTGAAAATTATAAAAATTATAATTTTCAAAAGTATATAACATTTTGAAAATTTATCCTGCGAAATCTGTATGCAGGTCAAGAAGCAGTTACAACTGTAAATGTCACAACAGATGGTTTCAAATTGGGAAAGGAGTACGTCAAGGCTGTACATTGTCACCCTGCTTATTTAACTTATATGCGGAGAAGGCAATGACAGCCCACTCCAGTACTCTTGCCTGGAAAATCCCATGGATGGAGGAGCCTGGTAGGCTGCAGTTCATGGGGTCGCCAAGAGTTGGACATGACTGAAGTAACTTAGCAAGCAAGCAAGAGTACATCATGCAAAATGCCAGGCTGGATGAAGCACAAGCTAGAATCAAGATTGCTAGGAGAAATATCAATAGCCTTAGATATGCAGATGACACCACCCTTATGGCAGAAAGTGCAAAGGAATTGATGAGCCTCNTCATGGGGTCGCCAAGAGTTGGACATGACTGAAGTAACTTAGCAAGCAAGCAAGAGTACATCATGCAAAATGCCAGGCTGGATGAAGCACAAGCTAGAATCAAGATTGCTAGGAGAAATATCAATAGCCTTAGATATGCAGATGACACCACCCTTATGGCAGAAAGTGCAAAGGAATTGATGAGCCTCTTGATGAAAGTGAAAGAGGAGAGTGTAAAACCTGGCCTAAAAGTCAACATTCAAAAAACCTAGATCATGGCATCCAGTCCCATTACTTCATGGCAAATGGATGGGGAAACAATGGAAACAAGGGAGATGCCTGCTCCTTGAAAGAAAAGCTATGACCAACCTAGATAGCATATTAAAAAGCAGAGACATTCCTTTGCCAACAAAAGTCTATCTAGTCGAAGTTATGATTTTCCCAGTAGTCATGTATGGATGTGAGAGTTGGACTATAAAGAAAGCTGAGCGTCAAAGAATCGATGCTTTTGAACTCTGGTGTTGGAGAAGACTCTTGAGAGTCCCCTGGACTGCAAGGAGATCCAACCAGTCAATCGTAAAGGAAGTCAGTCCTGAATATTCATTGGAAGGACTGATGCTGAAGCTGAAACTCCAATACTTTGACCACCTGATGATATGAAGAACTGACTCCTTAGAGGAGACCCTGATGCTGGGAAAAATTGAAGGCGGGAGGAGAAGGGGATGACAGAGGATGAGATGGTTGGATGGTATCACTGACTCGATGGACATGAGTTTGAGTAAGCTCTGGGAGTTGGTGATGGATGGGGAAGCCTGGCATGCTGCAGTCCATGGTGTTGCAAAAGTCGACTGAACTAAACTGATAATTTTGAAAATAAAGAATAAGACCAGAGAGGCAAGTAAACACTAAGTGAAATGTGACTAACAGTCCCTAGAACTACAAGAGTTTTAGCTGTCATGTGTTAGGTTTTTTTCCCTTTTATACATTATTTTAGTATGACAATTTGAACACATATGTATATAAAGGTAGTATAATGTATCTTCATGTATTTTCTGAACTTCAAGAATTAGCTACAGTTTGCTAACCTTAATTATCTAATATCACATCATGTTCTTTTATTTTTCCTGTTTGTAGAGTACTGCAAGGCAAATCCTAGATACTATGTCATTTTACCTCAAAAGTCTTCAGTGTGTACTTCTAACTGAGCATTGTTTTTTTAAAAGTAATTATTATTTCATCATACCTAATAGAATGAATGCAGGTCAGGAAGCAACAGTTAGAACTGGACATGGAACAACAGACTGGTTCCAAATAGGAAAAGGAGTACGTCAAGGCTGTATACTGTCTCCCTGCTTATTTAATTTATATGCAGAGTACATCATGAGAAACGCTGGACTGGAAGAAACACAAGCTGGAATCAAGATTGCCGGGAGAAATATCAATAACCTCAGATATGCTGATGACACCACCCTTATGGCAGAAAGTGAGGAGGAGCTAAAAAGCCTCTTGATGAAAGTGAAGGAGGAGAGTGAAAAAGTTGGCTTAAAGCTCAACATTCAGAAAACGAAGATCATGGCATCCGGTCCCATCACTTCATGGGAAATAGATGGGGAAACAGTGGAAACAGTGTCAGACTTTATTTTTTGGGGCTCCAAAATCACTGCAGATGGTGACTGCAGCCATGAAATTAAAAGACGCTTACTCCTTGGAAGAAAAGTTATGACCAACCTGGATAGTATATTCAAAAGCAGAGACATTACTTTGCCGACTAAGGTCCGCCTAGTCAAGGCTATGGTTTTTCCTGTGGTCATGTATGGATGTGAAAGTTGGACTGTGAAGAAAGCTGAGCGCCGAAGAATCGATGCTTTTGAACTGTGGTGTTGGAGAAGACTCTTGAGAGTCCCTTGGACTGCAAGGAGATCCAACCAGTCCATTCTGAAGGAGATCAACCCTGGGATTTCTTTGGAAGGAATGATGCTAAAGCTGAAACTCCAGTACTTTGGCCACCTCATGCGAAGAGTTGACTCATTGGAAAAGACTCTGATGCTGGGAGGGATTGGGGGCAGGAGAAGGGGACGACCGAGGATGAGATGGCTGGATGGCATCATGGACTTGATGGACGTGAGTCTGAGTGAACTCCGGGAGATGGTGATGGACAGGGAGGCCTGGTGTGCTGCGATTCATGGTGTCGCAAAGAGTCGGACACAACTGAGCAACTGAACTGAACTGAACTGAATAGAATGAATATTAATATTAAGGATTAATATAAGAGTCAGCCTATGCATGCATGCTAAGTTGTTTCCGTTTTTTCAGTTTTTTTTGCATGTCTGATTCTGCAACCCCATGGACTGTAGCCTTCCAGGCTCCTCTGTCCATGGGATTCTCCAGGCAAGAATACTGGAGTGGGTGGCCGTGCCCTCCTCCAGGGGATCTTCCCAACCCAGGGATCTTGTGTCTCTTATGTATCTGAATTGGCAGGCGGGTTCTTTACCACTAATGCTGCATGAGAAGGGATATGTTTTCAGTTTGCTCCCTTACCTCTCTCTCAAATCAGGATCTAAACAGAGTCTACATTTTGAAGTGATTATTTGGTCTCTTAAGTCTTTTGTTTTATTATTGTCCTTCTTTCCCAGCTATTCTGGTTTTTCCCCCTCCTACTTTTGACTTATTGGCAAAACTGAAACAGGAGGGAAGGGGGTAGGCACAACCTTTGAAAGAGTGACATAACTCAAGGACACACCATAAACCAATAGAATCAAATGGGTCCAAGGTGGCAGACAAGTCAACTTGAACTAGACTTTGATCCTCAGTCAACAAGCTAAATGACACAGCCAGAGGTGCAATGACAGTTCCTAGGCACCTTCAGTGGAAGTGGACAGTGGCCCAATTCCTGGAAATCTCCACTCTTTCCCCAAAATAGTTGGAATAATCCTCCCACTCATTAGCCTATGAAATTACCCAGCCCGTAAAAATAAAAACTTACCACACCACATTTCAGGGCTACTGCTCTAGCCCTCTGTGATGGCCCATACTCTGTGGAGCATGTTTCTCTCTGATAAATCCAATTCTTACATATCACTTTGTCTCTCACTGAATTCTTTCCGTGATAAGACATCAAGAACTTGAGCTTATTAGGTTCTGAAACCAGAACTTTGATCTCAGTTGGAAGACCAGGGGTTTTAACTGGGCTTGAGTCTCAGCCACGTTGGTTAGCGTCCCAAGCAAGGAGTTGGCTGAGTTCAAGTCCCAGCACATAGGTTCAAGTCCTGATCTGAAGTAAATAGTTTCAAAATGAGCTCATGTGTAGATTCAGATGTCCATATTGTGCATTTAGCTGGTGGCTTTCTCATGGTGTATTAATCTTTCACTGGTTCCTCTACAACCTGTGTTTTCTGTAAATTGGATATTAGGTCTAGAGATGTGCTTAGATTCAGCCTTGTTTGTTTACTTGTTTACTTTGGGGAAAATATCTCATAATTGGTGCTGTGTACCTTTATCTTCCTTTAACGAGAACTTGGTATCTGACTGTCCCTCCTTCACTGGCACTACTCAAGGTTACTCAGTCAGGAGGTGTCAGCTTGATTCCTTTATAAAGTTCCCCATTATCCTCTCACCTGATGAATGTTCAGTTCAGTTGCTCAGTCATGTCTGACTTTTTGCAACCCCATGGACTGTAGCACACCAGGCTTCCCTGTCTACCACCAACTCCTGGAGTTTACACAAACTCATGTCCATTGAGTTGGTGATGCCATCCAACCATCTCATCCTNGTCTGACTTTTTGCAACCCCATGGACTGTAGCACACCAGGCTTCCCTGTCTACCACCAACTCCTGGAGTTTACACAAACTCATGTCCATTGAGTTGGTGATGCCATCCAACCATCTCATCCTCTGTCATCCCCTTCTCCGCCTACCCTCAATCTTTCCCAGCCTCAGGGTCTTTTCAAATGAGTCAGCTCTTCGTATCAGGTGGCCAAAGTATTGGATGAATGTAGTATCCATTGATAATCATTGCCTAGATCCATTCTTTCTCTTTGAAATTAGATAATGCTGATTTTTCTAATTCTGTTATCTCTTCTGCATATATTGACTGGAATTCTCAAATAAAAAGGAATCCCCCCTCGTCTACTGTTTGAGTACCTTGACATACAGTTTGCACAAAAGAGACAAGATAAATGCTGGATTCTTTTTCCCATGTTTATAAATTTGTAGGGTAATAAATTTGTGTCCTTGCAACCTCTAGTAAAGAGAAATGAAATCTTTCCTGTAAATATTATTATGAACTCATACTTTTTGGACATTGGTTATCTACTGGAGTCATTATTCTTTTTGCTCAAATTGCCACTTTGACCCCTGTGTCTTTTTGACACAGTCTTGTCAATCTTTGATCAAGAGTGGATCAAATCTCTTGTCTTGTTTAGTGATTTCTAAAGGGTGCTGGAAATAACTCTGTGGGCATGTTGAATATCTGATGACAAGTAGGCATTCAGGGGTTGAGAGGAGCAATGGAGTATTTCTCTAGATGTCACTGTGTTTTGAGGAGAAAAAGTTGGAAGGTAGCTTTGTGGTAAGATTTCTATGGCAGGTTCTGATATTAAAATGAAGATTCTGGAACTGTTTTCTCATACAACAGGGTATGAGTAAGGACACTGGTCTGTAGTAAGACATACTGGCTCCAAATCCCCTGACCACTTCCTGGCTCTACAGCGTGGTCACGTTATTCATATTCTTTATATTTCTGTTTTTCCAATTCTCTAAAGTGCTGATGGTAATAATACAGACCTCTTAGAGTGGCTGTATGATTTACTTGAAGTAATAACAGTAAATACCCAGTACAAAGGCCTGCCATGCACAGGAAATGCCCAGTAAGTGGTTGGTAATATCAAAATGGCAGCAAGTCATATCCATGGGATTCTAGCATTAAGTCTCAATTTTTTACTTCACACTGTGCAGATGTGAAGCAGGATTTTTTGAGAAAGCAAGGGTTTTCTTTCATTTTCACTATGCAGGCCTTGAAGTTTCCTGTGTGGTTGATTTGTTTACTCAGTCCACAGCATCATGTGACTATTTCTTACCATCAGTGTGAAATCTCAGATGGAAGTATATTAATTCTGGATCCAGGGCAACTGTTCAGCAAAGCTAAGCAGACTTTATTTAAATAAAGCTCTCATTCTCTTTTTCTGGACACGCAACTCATAAGAACTATGCATTACGTTGTTAAGTAGTGGCTTGGGGATGCTTTCATATAAATGAATTTTCCATTCAGTTGAAAGTTACTCTCTTCAAATGCTAAACTTTAAAAATACTTTAATAGCTCCTGATAAAAATTTCACTAAAAATGTAACTGCCTTAAGCAGAGACAGTTGAAACATCTGTTAACCTTTTCTTTATGTCTGCATCAGACAGCTATTGCTGTGTAACAAATAATCCCACAACTCAATGGCTTAAAATGATTTTCATTTCCCCGGATGCTGAGGAATTGGCTAGGGATTTTTCTAGTAGGTTATATTGCAAGCCTATCTGACCTTGCGTTCTCACTGTGGATTGGGCTTAGTTATGGGGTCTAATATGAAGGGGCAGCAAACCAAGGAAAGCTTTTCTTACAGTGATGGAAGAGATACAATAGAGCTAGTCCAAGGATGCAAGCACATTTCAAGTCTCTTCTTGTATCCATCTGATTGCATTCCATTGGTCAAAGTAGGTCACATACTGAACCTAACATAAGTAACACAGAGAAGGAAAAGGAAAGAGTTTGCTAAACACCAATCTATTTGATCATACTAACCAGAGTCATTGATATGATTATCTAACATGGTTTTACTTTATGTACAATTATTATTTGTACCTTTAATTGCTCAGACATCAGTACTACTTTCAACCTGCTTATTTTGAACCACAGATAAACAAGTCTTTTAAGAAACATTTGTAGGTAAGGATAAATAAATTCTGTATGAGGATTTCAGGCCTTCTCCTGGGAAATGAAGCACTTTCATGACTGTTTTGGGTACTTGGCAAACTTTTCCTTTACTTTTCTGTATAGAATTTGTTCTAAAAAGAATCCCTGATGTTGCCAGAAATTTGACTTCTGGGAGTAAGAGGTTAACTCAATATGTAAAAGTAAACTGCTAGGAAACAGAGGCTAATTCATTTTGTTATAGTAACTGGGTCATGCACTATACTAGTAACTCTAGACTTTCTGGTTCTAATCTTATATTTTCAACCAACTCACAGAACAGCAGGGGCAAATTGCCTAGTCTCTGGGTGCTTGTAAGGATAGCCAGTGGAGATGATCAAAATGAAAGCTTGAAGAATTGTGGTAGCAATCAAATAGCAAATAAAGTTATTTTCAACTATTTTAAAATCCTGTTAGTATAAAATTCTCCTGATCTCTAATTAGTTTGCCTAAGATGCATTGAAATTTACTTTACCTTAGTGCAATCAGTGGAGAAAGGCATTTAAAAAAATTAATGTTTTGAACCTACTTTAAAAAAGTACATTATAAAAATTAGAACATTTATTTGGAGGTATGATCAGTGCTAATTATAATTAGTGCTAATTTTCAGTATGCTTAATCTGTTCACAAAGCAGATCCAAAGGACTTTAAATTCACAATCTCCATAATGAATTAAAAGCAATAGAGTTTTTTACTTAAATATGTTCCACAATAAATCATATTTTCTTAATTCAAGGTTTATTTTTAACTAAATCACATGGGTAGGATTTTACCATGTTTATAAGATTGTGTATTTTTCAGGCACAAGGAAAGCACTGCCAATCTCATAGTAATGTGTGATATAAAATGTCTCAGTAGTTGGTGGCTAGTATTTTTCTCTCCCTTTGAGTCCTCTTTGTCTTGTGTGTGTGTGTGTGTGTGTGTGTGTTTGTGTGTATGTATGTAAAGTCGTAAATGTTAAGTATTCTAAGTGGAAGAGGGAAGTGCCTCCCTGTGTATGTTAGCTAAGGGTTTAATTTAACAATACATTCTCCTTTGGCCTTTCAGTTTCTTAGAGGAAGAAAAAAGAATTTTGTAATAAACTACTTTGATGCTGGACTTGATGGGAAATCCCAGCCTGCTGAGGGATTTGCAATCTTGTCATCCCTCGGTAGAGATAAGAAAAGAAAAAAATTTTAAGGTAGATTTTGTACCACAGAAACCACTACCCCTGTTTGTAGCCATTCTTCTGTCCACGAGTCTCCTGTGGAATTAACCAAACCCTACCTCAAGGGTTCTTCCAGACCCACAGACAAGGATGTAGTGATGGCTGTTACAACCACCTTTGACATAATGATTTATGAGAATTTCAGGGTAAAATATCCTGTATTCAAGATCTCACAAGGCATGGTTCTCTTGACATAGATTTTCTCTCATCCCTGACACAGGTTTTTAAAAAAATTTTTCATTTTTAAATATTTTATTACTATTTCTCTTAACATTTATTGTGAGTTTATTCCATGCTGGGCACTGTGCTAAGGACTCTACATGTGTAGGAATCTCAATTAATTCCCACCACTCTCTGATAAGTATTCCTCCAACATCCATTGGATGCAGCCAGGGTTTGGAGGTGCAGAGAGGATCAGCGGTTTGTCACATGGCTGGTAAGAGGCAGACGAGGGCTCTAACTCAAGTCTATGTCCCCTTCGAGGATGCATCTATGAGCATGATGCCATGTGCCCCATCACCATGTGATCCGCTTCCTTTGGTCTTGACCTTTTGAATTAGGTACTTCACGTAGTTTTCCCTCTTTTCATTCTTGAATCTCAAGTTTAGTTACCATCTTTCTTAGTCCTCTAAAGGGAACGACCATTAATCGTTTAATTTAATAAATGTGTATTAAACGTCAGCTGTGTGGAGTACTGTGTTAGGAATTTGGAGCTACGAAGATTTTGTTTTTTGTTTTTTCTTCCTATTATAATCTGTAAAACATTTGAGGGAGCTGATAAAATAGATACAAGTAAATCTCAAAGACCGTGAAGATATGAAGATATAATAGCTTCCTTCAAGGGAACTACCAGGAAGAGTGGCAGTTGCAGGTCATGCTTGCATGTTCTTTGTCTACCAGTCTGTTCTGCAGGAATTCTTCTGTGGGCACTTTCCCTTTCACACTTCTTAGAGGTCTACCCTCACCTTGAGCCCTGGGTTCTAGTCATCTTGATTCGTGACCATGATGAGCAGCGTCTCCTAAAGATTTTGTAGTGTGCAGAATAATTTCGTATGGACTGTCTAGTTTGTTCCCTACACGTTTGAGAAACAGCAGTCAAATTGAAACTGAGTCATATAAATACAGCTTGCCCACATTCTGCTGGGCTCCTCCAAACCTCACTGCTTCCTTGAATTATCCCCTGGACTTGCATTCTTCTGACTTGGGGTTCCTCCTTCCTGTTTCGCTTCTTCTTTTGTAGGCTTTTTACAGGACCCCACTCCCTTTCACATCTCAGCACTTTTGTTACTGCTTTATTGGTAGAGCCTGAGGAAAATGATAGAAGCTGTGTTCTTTGACAATGGTCATTTTCAAATATTTGGGTACATTGTTCATGTAAATATGGTTGTAGCAGAGGAACTGTGTTATCTTTGCCTAACAGAGGTAAAAACAGAAATTGACCCACAAGATCAGTATTCCTATAGCCAAGTGGGAAGTGATGTGCCTACAAGTTGCCACAAGTAGATGGCTGATCCTAACCTCCTCTTGAGCAATTTCAGCTGGCACCGGAAATCTGAGATATGACTAAAGGATGTGTCAGAAAGGAAAATTTTCTTAAATAGTGCTAAACACAAAGTGGTAGATACATAACGTTTCCCTATCCATGTTAGAAAACATCTAAATTGTTAAAGAATCTTCAAAAAATTTGTAAACAAAATTTTTTTTTCAGTAACTGAGTGTTGTTAACATTGACCCTTTGAAATCTTTGCCAGATTTAGCAAATAAAAGTACAAATCACCCAGTTAAATTTTAATTTCAGGTATATGATGACATTTTTTATTAAAAAATTTTTTTAAGCTAAAGTGTGTTCATGGAATTTGCAAAAACATTTGTAATTTTTATGAAATTAATAATTATTTGAGCATTCTGTATTTTATGGGCTTCCCTTGTGGCTCAGCTGGTAAAAAATCTGCCTGCATTGTGGGAGACCTGGGTTTGATCTCTGGGTTGGGAAGATCCCCTGGAGTAGGGAACGGCTACCCACTCCAGTATTCTGGCTGGACGAACAGTCCATGGGGTCATAAAGAGTTGGACACTATTGAATGATTTTCACTCTGTGTTTTATATGCCAACCCAAGTTTTAAAAAATGTTTGATCTATATTTAATTACTAGATAAGTTAGAGTATTTTTTGAAATGTAAATAATCTTTACAGAAGCAATTTCTGTAAATTTAGTTCTTCTGATAGAAATTTAACTTAGATAACCAAGGAGGCATAGGCATTTAAAAGCTGAAGTGACTGCAATTTGATTAGATTAAATTGAAGAGATGGAATGGAAACCTCAAAACGGCAAAGCAGGACTTATAGCTAATAACCAGTCAATATTTGTTTTCCTTAATGTTTCCCCATTGCTACTAATTCTGCCCTCTGGAGGTTATAGAAAAAAATGAAGATGATGTTATTAATGATGGCACTATATTAATGAGATGAATTATGTGCAAGGTACTATTCTAGTGTTTGTTTTAGTTTATTTAATCTTTACAACAGCCTTATGAAATAGGTGCTTTTATGATTTCTGTCTTACAGATTGGGAACTAAAGCGCAGAAATGTTAATTGGCTTAACATCTCTCTGTCAATTCTTGAATTATTTTCTCTTTTATAGTCTGTGTTTTCAATCACCCTGTCATAACCTTGTAGGACAATGTCTCTGGACTCCTTTCTGTTTTCCCTCAGCTCTAGACTTGCTGCAGTTTGCCAGTGCCCTTGAATATGTTATGGCCAAAATTTTAAAGTCTAGATCACATGTAATATAATTTATAGGCAGAGTACAGCAGGGTTTTTAATCGCCTTTGTACAGGACGCTGGAGTTCAGATAGTGGCCCAAGCATTATGGGAGATTGTTTTTTTGCGTCAAATATCCTTCCACATGGCACCATTGCCTCAGACTGAACTTTTAGTCAGGTAAAACTTCTAGGATCTCTATCTACACAAAATGCAAGTAAGGCACATCTCCCTCAGTTTGTACACTTATTTGTATAACTGTTAGGAAATATTTTGTTGTACCTCATTCTTCATGCCTGATATCATCCTTAACATTTTTATTTGTTTATTTAATTTTTGGCTCTGCGGGGTCTTCTCTGCTGTGTGGTTTTTCTCCGGTCGGCGAGCCGGGGCTTCTCTCTGGTTGCGGTGCTTGTGCACACGGGCTTTGTTCTGCAGTACGTGGGATCCTCCTGCATCAGAAATCGAACCTGTATCTCCAGCATTGGCAGGCAGGTTCTTTACCACTGAGCCATCAGAGCAGCCCTGATGTCATCTTGTGTAATCCTTTGTAATATACATAATGGTGGTAATGAAACGTGTTTAGAACAGAGACCCAGATTCCAAGGGAAAGGATGTGTAAGATGCATGAGCTCCTCTGTGCTCTTCCTCACCCAGACCACCTGTAGACAGGTCTCTGCCTGTCTCCCAGCCGGCTTATGTAGACATCCTATAGAGTGACATCAGGGTATCTGTTCTGTTTGACCCTGTTGTCTTTGGGGAAGAAGGTTGGAGCTGTGTTGCAGCATTTTTCTCCCTTATAGTCTGACAAACTCATAATAAATCACTTTCCTTTCATCATACCCATCAATCCGGTCTAGTCAGATATGCTATCCTGAAATCACTATGTCGTTCTGTGCCCTATTTGCAGCTGTAAAGTTTCTCACAAAATAATGAAACTGTTACTCGTAGTACTTTACTCATAGTAATCAAAGTGTTGGAGAGTTAGTAATAGGAAAAAGTATTTTTCTGAGCGATTATAGGTAATTTCTGTTTCATGTAAGGAAATAGGGCATCTCTAGTGGTATTAGGTGGGCTTCCCTAGTGGCTCAGCAGTGAAGAACCTGCCTGCCAATGAGGAAGACAAGGGTTCAGTTCCTCGATAGGGACGATCCCCTGAAGAAGGAAATGGCAACCCATGGTAGTATCCTTGCTGGGAAATTCCGTGGATAGAGGAGCCTGATGGGCTACCGTTCATGGGGTTGTAAAAGTCATGGCTGAATGACTGAACAAGTGGTGTGAGTTGTAGCTGAGGGCAGAGTATATTGAGAGAAGTGGGCTAGAATGTGAAATAAAAGGCACTTTTTGTTTAAGGAAAGTTCTAACTTGGGTGTCAATTAATTAAGCATCTCTTAATTTATTTATTTTTTTGTATTTATTTATTTTTTTACACGAACTCCCAAACATGAACCCCCCTCCCACCTCCCACCCCACATCATCCCTCATTTAAAAAAAGGAGACAAATTATTTTCACACACTGATAACCCTAAAATTCTAAAAAGAATTTGATAAGTGTATGTATTTTCAACTAACCCATCTACCAACACCCATTTAGTAGAGGACAATTTTATATTTTTGCCAGCCTTATCAATAAAGTGTAGTATCTATGAAAACGTTCAATAAATAAAGTAGTCAGAATTTTACTCACTTTGCNAACCCTAAAATTCTAAAAAGAATTTGATAAGTGTATGTATTTTCAACTAACCCATCTACCAACACCCATTTAGTAGAGGACAATTTTATATTTTTGCCAGCCTTATCAATAAAGTGTAGTATCTATGAAAACGTTCAATAAATAAAGTAGTCAGAATTTTACTCACTTTGCCTTGTACTTGTCATGAATACCTACCACAGCATAATTGATGTTTATTCTTCTTCTGGGACTGCTTTGACATTTCTTTGCTACTCTTTACCCTTTAAGTTTACTGATTATAGTGTTTACTTCCCCAGAGTATTAAAATGAATAGTGTTTTATAAGAATTTGAGAAAATTTTGCAGAAAATTAGAAATATTACTTCATGCTTTCTAGTATCAACATTCAGCATAAAATGTTGCCATAATATTTTGGACAAATACCTGCATGTTAAAAAATATTTATATAGCACAGCTAACTCAGTGAACATGAATTTGAGCAAGCTCCAGGAGATAGCGGAGAACAGAGAAGCCTGATATGCTGCAGTCCACAGCATTGCAGAGTCAGACATCATTTAGGGACTGAATAAGAACAACAAAAACATATACAGAAATATATATCTATATCTATATATATCAATGATCAGTGCTGTTTCCAAGGCCGTCTGTTACATACCATGGTTTAAAATAAGACTTCATAATACATGGTACTGCAACTCATTATAGAATGCTTATAAATGATTTATTAGTGAAAGACTTTTTCAAAATACTTATTCCATCATTCTTAAGTACATGGCACTACCATGTACTTTAAAATTTATAATTTTCTGTTTTGTGCACACTTATTTTCAAAAAGACTTGCTGTCTTCTACAAACATTAAAACATTTTTTTTTTTTTTTTCCTTTTTGACTGTACCCTACAACCTGTGGGATCTTAGTTTCCCAACCAGGGATTGAACCTGGATCCCTAGCAATGGAAGTGTGGAGTCCTAACTGCTAGACTGCCAGGGAACTTCTAAAATATTTTTATACTATAAGAAGTAAAAAATAAAGCATGCTTTAATTTGGTTTCCTTTTATGTGGTTTATTTTTCCCACTGTGTAGATGTGAATACCATTGCATTTTTGTTCTTAATGTTCATAGGGAGCCCAAATATGTTGCATTTTTTCTGGCTAGTAGGATATTTGGCTAACTTGTAGCATTTTCCTTTTTGTATAATTTAATTTACTCTGTAATCATTCATGTTGGGGATGAGGAAAAGATTTATTCCAAAGGTTACTTTGGTCAGAAAAGTGTACTGTTTTTTAATTTCTAACTTCTGACTACTGACAGACATTAACCTCATCTGTTGAATATTGGTTGGCATTTAATTGCTCTTTCTTAGTCCTATTGACTTTTTTGTGCCTTTTTTTCATTTGGCATCACATTGAATAAAATTAAACATGTCTAAGTATTCCACTTACCATAATCACCTTGACGTTTATGTTTAACAGATCTCTTGGAGAAAAGAGTCTCCTCCATATACTGTTTTGTTGTATGCTATTGGAAATAATACTTGTACTTGTCAATCTTTAAGAACTAGTGTATTTAATTATATCTTGATTAAATGTAGTATTTTTTCCTGAAAAAGTGAAATTCTATGTAAAGGTGAGTTCTTCTCTACATCATACACAGAAAAATGAGATTTAATGACAAACTGAGTGGCTCAAAGCTTAATTTCAGTTTTAAATTAAAAACAAAATTTTAAAAATTTCATTTTGTCTCATAAAACTCTGAACACACTTTGCCTAGAATTTAGGACTTAATTGTAACCATAAAGAAATAATAATCAAGCTTCCTAATAAGGTGAGTGTTTGGGGAAATGTGAATTAAACCAGCTGCCTGGAGAGTGTCCAAATATTGCAAAACATATTTTGGAATTATCAAATGATACTTAGGGTGGAATTCCATAAATAATCAAAGAAGCCAGATGTCTTTGATCATCAAATGATCTGTGGGAGTGTGCCAGTTGTCCGAAGCTTTACTCATCTGTTTTTTCTTTTAAATAACCTATTTAATATGAGAATGAGTTCCAAAAATTTTAACTATTTTTGCCAAATCCAGTTTGTCGTTGTTAACTCTGGTTGTCCAGATCCTGAACTAATGAAGAATTAGATTTCAAAATATTTTAATGACCCTTGACTCTCAGACAACTCAAATCAGCAAATATTTATTTCATGCCTACTATGAGCAAGAAGTTATGCTTGTTTCCTGGAAATGCAAAAGTAAATAAATCACACTATTCAAACTACTGAAAATTATTCTAAAAAAATAATGTCACATTCCACTTGTTAAAGAGTTCTTTAAACCTATATCTGAAAATATTTTTAGCATACATATCAACAAAAAATACTTTAGGAATTTTATTCACTGTGAAAGACTCTAGGAGAATACAGCAAAAATGTCACATGTGAGTCTTTCTCTTGACAAAGTAACTTTGTGATCTAACTTGAAAGTGAAAGTGAATTGGCTCAGTCGTGTCTGACTCTTTGTGACCCCATGGCCTGTAGCCTACCAGGCTTCTNAAGTCGGAAGAAGATGTAGCTGGATGGTCCACACTCGGGTCAGTTTTTCTTTGAACAGCAGCCTCTGCTCATCTTGGGCAGAAAAGTGCTTAGAGTGAAGCACTGGAGCAGAAGATGCTTCATTCTAAGAATTTCTTGCTACCAAATCAGTGTTTTGGGTTATATGACAGACAGAAAGACAATTTGTTCTACAAAGCTATTCTGCTTTCTAAAATAATAGCATGGGTGATAATATGATTTTACCACAGCCCACAATAGGACTCTCCTCCCCAAAATCTGACATTTTTATTCATGTCTGACACGGGCATCTTACACCATCTTTTTTTTTTTTCCCTCTTCTTCTTAACCATTATTACTTAGTTCTCCTTCATTTTATCTTCCTACCAACTAACAGTTTTAAGTATTTTTGGATGAGGAACTTCTACTTTTTGTATTAATATTTTCCACAACCCCTGCCTGGCAGAAAGTACTACACATGTGAGAAGGATCAATAAGTGCGAACTAAAAGAAGAATCTTTTTAGCATCCTTATTAAGGATAGTTTGAAATTTCAATGACTCTACCAGATTCAAGTTATAAATCTTTATGGCTCCACCACCTGAAGGCAAGAAAGCTTTTTTTAAACTATAGTTCTATTACTTCTCTAACTGGAATGAACTCCAGAATGATTCTATTTCAACAGGAATGTTATACAAACTGACAAAGTGTTACATTCTCAGAGCAGTCTTCAATCTTCTCAAAGGAATGCAAATATAATCCTCTTATATATTTTCCAACCTTTGAATTTATTATTATTCACAATTACCTGCCAAATACTTACCTTCTTACTTGCATGTCCTTGCCCTTAGCATAGAAAACTAAAAGTACACTAGCTTTAGAAAAATGTACCAGGAGCAATATTCAACACTGTTAGAAATAAAGCTGGAAGGAAACTGCCATCTGAGCCTTGTCAAAGAAAGAGGAGCCTTATTTAACATTTTCAGTTAAAAAGATTAGACTGATGAAACCCCAAATTACTCCTCTTTTTATATGTTTAAGATTTTAGTGGAATTTTCTTGACTCTTAAATTCATGTGAAATACATACCCCTTCATCCTGCTGAACTCACTTTTCTAAAAACTGTTGGGAAAACTCATCCCTGAGTCATAACCTGCTAAATGACATAGAGGCTGGGAACCCACAATACCTTCAGCTCTTTTTCTCAACAGCTCTAACCAAGGAGCTCCCATTTCCAGTTGGAAAGCTCTAATAAACCTTAACAGTTCTATGAACTCAGAAAGTACAAAGTGCTCACAGATTTACTATCTCTTTAGAAATTCTCCTGTGTTACAAAAAAAAAAAGAAAGAAAGAAAAAAAAAGAATCTATCCATGACCAGATTATCAGCTTGCAAAATAAAATAACAGGCAGGCAGTCAACAATTTGCATATCACTGAATCTCTACTGAACACGCCCACAACCAAATACAGATGCTAGGCCTTGTGATCCAGGTTCACTTATCGGAAACCTCAGCATCAGACATAGCATGTGATTCAGTATGTTTCCAGACTTCGCCAACTTGGATTAAATATCAAGTATTACTAACCTTCCCAAACAGATGTGGACCAATGTTAATATCTCTGCAACAACGTGTATGAATATTATATCAACAATTTAGATTAGGTTTTACTGTCAAATAAGTAGATGGAGATTTTACAGGGATTTGGGGATGACAGGTAAATGATACACTAGTAATACTCCTGTATCAAGGAGCTCATGGTCAGGTAAAGATGACAATAGTTATTTATCCCTTGAGTCAGTTAAAAGCCATTACCCATCAGCTCCAAGTTCACCGATCTATGTTCTGTTCTGGGGTGCCAGGTTCAGCAAACCCCATTTCTGCTTTGCCAGATGCTGGCTCCTCTGCCTGCCACAGGGACATCCTGGGGGACTAGAAGCCTGGGGAGCGAGAAGGGACACACTTCTTCTGGTGGGTGGATGTTCCCCCGTGACCTCCTGTCTGTTGGCAGTTCCTGTGATTATCGTCCAGGCAACACTTCTTCCCCTGGGCAATGGCCCGTCCCTCCAGCAGCACTGGGATCCAGTTGGCTGGATTCCACACACCGGCAGAGCAAGCCACAGCCAGAGATCTCAGCAGAAGCTAGCTCCATACTGGATCCCAGCCACAGGGACTTCAAGCCAGGGCACCGCCCTCACCTCAGGTCGATTTCAGTTCTGTTGTTCTTGCCGTTCAGTTGCTCAGTCTTTGAGACCCCCATGGACTGTAGCACGCCAGGCTTCTGTCCCTCACCATCTCCCGGAGCTCGCCCAAGTTCATGTCCAGTGAATCGGTGATGCCAGCCAACCAGCTCATCCTTTGTTGCCATCTTTCTGCTTTCAGTCTTTCCCAGCTTCAAGGTCTCTTCCAATGAACGGGCTGTAGGGCCCTACAATTCTGTAGGGTCCCCCTTCAAGCTTCTAAGTTTCAGAAACCTAACCTCTTCTTGCCACCAGCTCCCCACCCCACCCAGCAGATTCTCAGGTAACACGGTTATACAAGTGAACAATCCTTTATATTAAAGTATCTCTGTTCAGGTAATTAGTGTGGTTACTGTAGCTGATTGGACTCTTGCTGACATGCAACCCCAGACATGCTATAATAAATCTGGAAATGCAGATTACGAAACAAAATATTATAACAGTGGGGTCAGGGAAATATTCTGAAGAGCTAATTGTTGAACTAGAACCTTACAAGACAAGAAGGAATTCACCCAGTAGAAAATGGCGGAAAGGGACATTCTGATAGAACAGAAGCAACCACACAGCAAAGGCAGAGCCCTGCTCACAGAATTTTTGCAGGAATGGGGAAGGAGGCAAAGGTGGAGAGAGGCCTTTTGCTTGTCCTCAGAAATTTTGCTGGAGACAACAGAGAGTTGTTGGAGACTCACAGGCAGTTCCCTGCTCTGTTTAAGTTCCTGTCCATTGGATCGGTGATACCTTCCTTTTCCAGGAAGTCTTTTCTGTATCCTCCCGGTGAATTGGGTGCTCTTCATCTGTCCTGTGACCCCAGCCATGTCTATCTCGGCAGGTCCTTCTCTTCCACCACCACGACTGCCAGCAATAGTCATGTCTTCGTCAGTCTGGACTGCTGTAACAGATGACCCTAGACTGGATGGCTTAAGCGACAAGCATTTATTTCTATCGGCTCTGGAGGCTGGTAGTCTGAGATCTGGGTGCCGGCATGGTCAGGGATCTTGGAGAGGGCTTTTCTTGCTGTGTCTTCATGAGATGAAAGGAGAGATAGGTAGCTCTCTCTTCTCTTCTTAGGAGAGTGGTAGGTCCTATTTCCTCCCTATTATAAATAAATAATGAACTGAGAACTGGAGAACTTAAGCCCCTTTCTCTAAATCTTCCACCAAGAGGCAGAATTGAGATTTAAAGAAGTTATTCTTACTGTTGAGCCTTTTATCAGTGACCCCATGCTGCTTCCCTCAATGGGCTGAGAGTCCCTTGAAAGCAAGAGTTGTGACTGTCGTTAATAGCCGATCATATGACTGCCAAATGAGAAGAGCAAAGGTGTGAGAGTTATAAGTATATTTAGCCTACAGGGCCAAGGTTAACTCATTCTTCTCAGAAGAAAAACATTGAGTCTTAGAAGAAAAGCATTGAGCCTGCATCCACCCGGTGACATAAGGTTATTGTTTATTGTCTTATTCACTGGCAGTACGCATGTCAGGCAACAGGTAGGTGCTCAGAATAGCCAGTCAGTGTTAATTCAAGGCTCTCACAGTGCATTTTAAGTGGCAGGCACATTTATTACTACTCTGAAGGAGGCTCATTTTGTTAACATGGAAGGATGAGATGAAAGTTGGGAAATCATCCTAATGAGATCATTCATTAATATTGCTCTTTTTTGTTGTTTTGAACTGTTTCAGTTGGGTCCTTTCATGGTACCTCATTAAAGAAGTGATTCCCTGGTGAACCACTTGTGGGTAATCCAGGGAGACAGAGATCCTACTTCCTATCAGAGTCTCTGAATCCACAAGAAGGATTTGGGACCATTAATGAACGCAAGTGTGGACACCCCCTAAGTGCAGGACCCTGTGGGAGACGCTCAGGGACATAGAAATGAATAGGATACCACCTCTGTCTCTAGTAAGCTGAGACTCCCTCCAGCCATTGGGGAGATTCCTGAAAGTTTCCATATGGGATAGCGTGCTTTTCTTTAGGTTACATAATAGGCTGATCCTTGCTCAAGACAGAAGTTATCATTATTTATAATAATTTGTATTTGTAATGTGTCTGGAACTGTGCTAAACACTTTATGTGTATTATTTTTTTTAATTTCATAATAAACCTATGGGATAGATATTATTATCTCTGTCTTACAGATGAGGAAACTGAGGCTTAGAGAGAGGTTAGTAACTTGTCCACATTCACATACCCAGAGGGATGGAGCTGGAATTCACACCCAAAGCCAGTGCTCTAAATCACTGTATTAATTTACCTCTTTTGACCCAAAACAGTCTAGAAAAATAGAACCTTCAGAGCCATTGCTGCTGCTAAGTCACTTCAGTCGTGTCCAACTCTGTGCGACCCCATAGACAGCAGCCCACCAGGCTCCCCCGTCCCTGGGATTCTCCAGGCAAGAACACTGGAGTGGGTTGCCATGTCCTTCTCCAGTGCAAGAAAGTGAAAAGTGAAGTCGCTCAGTGTCGGACTCTTCGCGACCCCATGGACTGTAGCCCAGCAGGGTCCTCCGTCCACAGGATTTTCCAGGCAAGAGGACTGGAGTGGGGTGCCATCAGAGCCATTACTGGATCCTTTAGAATCGTTTGATCATTTCAGTGAACTGATGAGGGATATAAGACATTCTTTCTGTTTTATAGTTGAAGAAACTGACCTCGAGGGCTTGTTTGGAGAGAAGTTACACGTCTGTTACTAACTGGTATTGCTAGGTTATGAACACAACAGCCTGGTCTTCTTAGTAGCACTCCCAGTAGCAATGAAACAAATAGGAACCACTTACTATGCAGGAACAAAGCAATCTGGAGTTTATTATATTTTCCTTCAGTCCATTTTCCCTTTCCCTAATGTGTGGCCATGCATAATTTTCTTGACTCTCTATATAATTACATACCTGCTTCGAGATTAATACTCTAAGCACAGTGAGTAATAGGCTGAGATGGAATGTGGTCACCCTGTAAAGTCATTCAGTTATCTTCCACAAAAAATGTAAATAAAGAAGCTGTTCCTGCCAGCAGACAGACAGAATTCATCTGATAGGTGTCTGCTGTGGCTCTCCGTGGCAGTCACATGGCAAGGATGTCAGAGTTCCTGGGGATTTCAAAGGGCAGCCTTTGAAGGCATGTTTTGTACCTCTCTGCTGCTCTGGGGAGTTTCCTCTTCCAGGTAGGTGCTAGAGGCCAGTCAAAGCTATCAGCTCTAGGAGGGCTGGCAGGAAACCGGTCCTTGCCTGTTTCCTGCAAGAAACGAATGCCTCTTTGCAGCAGGCAGCAGGCCCAGTGCTTTACCATGTCATTTACACATTTTTTCTTTTTCTTTTTTTTTAAGCCTCCAGTTAGCACTTCATGAGCATGTACGAGACTTACTGTTTTTGCTCAGTATATTTTCCATTCTTTACAACTTAGCTGAAGTTGAACCTCCTCTGGGAACACCTCCCCAGCTAACTCATACCCACGCTCTTGCCCCCTACCCCCTTAGGATGCCTGGCATTGCTCTGGCCAGCCCTTCAGCGAGTCAGATGCACTGTCTCCATGGCCTTCCTCGGCAGGCCCTTGACATTGGACCGCCAATGTGTTTTGTTTACTTGGAGTCATGGTACTTTCCAGTTCGATTCTAGGAATAGGATTATTTCTTAACTAATATGATTAGTTTTCCTGACTAAATGTAATAGTATTCATTGTGTAGCATTTTTTAAAAGAGAGATAAAAAGAAAAGGGTATGAAATCGCCCATGAACTTACTGTCTGGAAACAACCAGAGTTGACCTCTTGGGCCATTTGCTTTCAGTGTCAGATGTAAATGGCCACTGTTTATGTTTGTTCTGCCCTTGAACAGAAGCTGGACACCTGAAGTTTTATCACATGGGAGTACCATGGACCTTTTAATTTTCTGTTCTTTTTTTGATCTTTGGCCAGAAGCTCTATTTTGTGACAATTCAGCCCATACGGGCTGCCTTCTTGTAACTGACAGTCCCCCATCATCATAGGAGCTGTCTAACAAGACAAAACACCTGTTTTCTCACCAAGAGAGAAAGCTGTATACTTTTTTGGATTGAAAAAACCATAAGCAAAAGAGAGACTGGCTTAGTGTCCTTACAGCCTCTCATGTCGATGGAGCTGTGGTAAGTGGTGTGGAACTGGCTTATGAAATTATTGCTCCACTTACCGGGATATTTTGCAGCTTCAAAACCTTTCATTTGCAGAGTTCTGCATCTGCTAGAGTTCTCTGATGCAGATAATAGAATCCGCCCCAGCTGGTTTAAATGGGATTTGTTATGGGATATTAGCTGGCTTACAGACTCTCTGAAAAGATGCAGAAACACGCTCCAGGCTACATTTCCATGAACATTTCCTAGAACCACCCCACGAGACTAGCCTGACAAGCGGGCTGCCATTGCCGCCAGCCTCCGAACCACACCACCTCTGCCGTGACCCATGAAGCTGCCACGCAGGTGACTCCTGTCCTCATACCTCTGCCATCACCTGTGCCAACACTGAGGGTGTCCTGGGCCTGGCTCTTTTCTCACGTAGTTCACTGCCGAATCAAATCTCACATGTGAACGATAGAGCCTGTTCTCATGGCTACACTTCTGTTCACAAGGGAGGATTCACAGTATGGGGAATTATCAAAGACAGCCCTTTCCTCTTTGGAAAAAAAAAAACAGGAAAGAACAAGAGTTTGGATGCCCACCAATGTCCTTCTCAGTAATCCTCTTTTCTGCTTACAATGGGAATTCCATGGCAGTCCAGTGGTTAGGATTCAGCACTTTCACTGCCGGGACCCAGGTTTGATCCCCGATTAGGGCACTAAGATGCCGCAAGCCATGT
Organism: Oreotragus oreotragus; assembly: GCA_006410675.1. NCBI lineage: Eukaryota > Metazoa > Chordata > Mammalia > Artiodactyla > Bovidae > Oreotragus > Oreotragus oreotragus. The sequence goes on along the minus strand of SJYX01007102.1, from coordinate 438,551 downwards.
GGCATGGCCAAAACAAACAAATCAAGATATGCTCACATGGTAATGTAAGTCTCCCAATTTACCCTGGCAAAATTGTAGAACACAAGCAGAGTCTGTATTCATTGTCTGTTCATCTTTGGGAGGGTGCAAGTGAGATAAAAAGAGTGTCAAGTAGAAGATAAGACGTGAAGAGATCTTAAGCATCCCTTTGGTTAAAATGCTGTTCATTTTTATGATTGTATCATGCAGCAGGAGTGAAGGGGGATAGGAGGTTGTGGAGAAAGGCTGGCAGGTAGTAAATGCAGGCTAAGTATTCTCGAGGCCTTTCTAGAACCATAGCTTTCAGTTTCAAGAGAGTCTTTTCCAGTTTGGTCAGAGTGGAAGGTATTGTAGATGTTTTTGCTTAATGGTGATCTATTTTAAACTGGGGAATTTTTCATACTTTGTGACTTTGAGGTGGACTCTCAGTATTACTGAGTTTTCTGTTTATAACTTCTCTATCCTTGGTGGGGAGGGAGGAGGGGAGAGCGTCTGTGTGGAAATGTCCAGCTGCACCTGGGTATATGCATGAGGTCAAGATGATGGGCACTGTGGTCCCATCAGGGAGGACACAGTAAAACTCACAGGATGTATACTTCTGTTTATGCACACGTTTTCAAATGGAATTGTTGAATGTCAGCTCAAGCTCTCACCGTTTTTGGTGCTGGGGATAGAGCAGCAATAAAGGTATATTGACGTGAGGTGAGGTGAAGTTGCTCAGTCGTGTCCGACTCTTTGCGACCCCATGGACTGTAGCCTACCAGGCTCCTCCATCCATGGGATTCTCTTGGCGAGAATACTGGAGTGGGTTGCCATTTCCTTCTCCAGGGGTTCTTCCCGACCCAGGGATTGAACCCAGGTCTCCCGCATTGGAGGCAGACGCTTTAACCTCTGAGCCACCATGGAAGCCCTGATCCTGACAATATATTCATAAAGAGGTGCTGTTTAAGGAGCTGAATATTCATTCGCGTATTGACAACTGCCTTTACTTTGGTATAAAATATAAGATTTGAAAAATTAGCCTTTCTTTTCTTGGAGACAGAACCGCCCCTTCAGAAAGTTTTATAAATGTTTATAATGCATTTTCTCACTTCCATGATTCCCAAATGTTCTTTTCCTCTTTGAAACTTACTTTGCTTTACACAAAGTAAATTTCACAGGAGGAGTGGATATTCACTGAGTCTTTTTTTTCAAGCTTTTTCATCCAAGTTGGACATTTACAAAAATATGAGGTTGGTAGGAGGATAGATGTCATAATTAGCAACATTATTATTGGAGAGACATACATATCAGGAGTATCCTAACTAATATTTACTCATAGTAAATACTTCCTAGCTCACTGTGTGAATGAATGAATGGATGGATGGATGGCTGGCAAGCAGTACTCTTCAGCCAAATCTGGGTTCAGATTTCTGATCTCTTTCCTAGCTGTGTTATGATGATCTCTCTGAGTCTATTTCCTTGTCTTTATACTGTACCATTTTACTTACTCGTAGGTGTGTTTTGAGAAATAAGCTAATTTATGTTAAAAAAAAAAAAAAAGATGAGATGCTGCTGCTCTGGCTTCTGTTGAAGCACTCAGTAAACATTTCCATCACCGCCACTATCACTTTATTCTTCCCTGGGAAATTCCCAGTGAAGATTATCATAACAAAGACACTGGGAAGCTCTCCAGCAAAAGAATCTCTTAACATTAAAAAAATACTGTATATACTGTCTGTATGTTTGCGTGCGTGTGTGTGTGTGTGTGTGTGTGTGTGTGTGTGTAACATTATTAGCATCTTCCCAGAGAAGTTATTTCCACAAAATAAAATTTGGGAAAGGCTACTACAAATCACAGTTACATTGATAATTCTTTTTAAAGCAAAACTTTGATGTGTTTATCTTGAAGACATTTTAAGTGGCCAGAGAGAATTTAGAAAGACTTTGCTGTGTGTGCTGACCCCTGTTCAGTATCATGCGGAAGGATGGGATAGTGAATAGGCATAGTGGGATAGCAGGTGATAGCAAGGCTGGTGTGTAGCAGGCTCAGGGCTAGGTAAACTGCCTTGAAGGAAAAGCCTTGTCTGCATCCTGGCTTCTGGGCATCTGTCTTGAGCTACCTCATGAAGCAGAAGCCTGGACTTTGGGACAGTCTTTCCTAGAGTGGCTCTCAGTCCCTCTGTGACTGTGAGTGTCTCTGTGGCTTAGTTCTGCCGCTGCCTGTCAGTGTGACCCCTGTCTGCAGTCCTCCGGGTGTTGGGGAGGCCAGCTGGGACAGCATGCAGCTGTTTCTCAGAGAGTGCACAGCCATCCCTTCTCTCCAGGGGCTGCACACATCCACATCCACCCAAGGTGGTAATTACTGGGAACGGTGATCTACATGTGTGTGATCTTGCCTTTGTAGCAAAGTCATGCACAGATGGGTTGGGGGAGGTGAGTACTCTTTACCTCCATCCTTTCTCTTTTACATTAGAAAGTATCTGTGTGTGAAATGAAGGAAGGCAAGAGAGAACAAGTGGTAAAGCAGGACATAAGAGATTATCATCTCAATTACCTCATAATCTGGTGAATTCGGGCCATTCTTTTCCTTTTAGGTTGTACGTTTAATCTTTAAATCGCTTAAAAATCAAGGAGGGAAACTCTTTTATTCTTTTTCTCCGTACTTCTCCTTGAAGAAGTTGGAGATGAAGTTGTCTCTGTTGGAGTTGGCAGTCCTTAGCACATGTGTTTTCTCTCTGCCTAACCGTGAAACCTACGTGGGCTTGATGTCAAGCCTGTGAAGCTGCTGAGTTGAATGTGGTGCTCCTTTTAGTCACCACCTTGGAAATGATCTTAATTGTTTCTGTTACAACCAAGAATTTTTCTAAGGGTTTCTCTTAAAAGTTAAATTCTTAATTTTAATCTTCAAGAAAAATATTTATTTTTAAAATTATAAATTTATTTATTTTAATTGGAGGTTAATTACTTTACAATATTGTATTGGTTTTGCCATACAACAACATGAATCCGCCACAGGTATACACGTGTTCCTCATCCTGAAGGAAAAAAATTCATTAACTTCTTAAATATATTCTCTTTCTTCTTCTGAGTTGGTATAAACCTTGACAGTAGTAGTTGCGGGTGGTTGTCCGCAGCACACTGCAAGTGAGTTTAGTATTATAAATCCAAGTGTCTGAAAAGGAGGATTTCTCAAAGTTTTGGACACAGCCATGCAAAAGTGTTCATATCCTCATCTCTGTAACTGTGTCTGTATCCTATGGCTTTCATCCTTTTTCTTTGACTATACCCATGTTTAACTTAAACTAATTTTTATATTAATCAAAAAAGTCTTGCTTTAGTGTGCTATTGCTGATAAATCCAGTGTGGAGACTTCTTTAAGGAAACAGGGTTGGTTAGTCAGGGCTGCATGTCTAGAATCCTCTTTGATCAATTATATCATAAGTTGATAAGATAATTGTATATCACTTTTGCTGTTAAATGAAATTGAAGGTAAAGGCAAGAAGCTTGTTATCATCACATCTTGACTTGAGATGTGAAAGAGAATAGGTTCTTAAGTTTGGTCAGGATGGTTTTCACTGAAGTGAAAAAATTCTGAAATGGAGTATAATTTTGTGACTGTGAAATTGTCACATGTATATAAGAATATTATTGTGATTTCATTTGCCTAAGAATGTCATGAGTGGTTCTGAAGAAGGTCCAACTTCTGAATCTAAATTTCAGATTCTGAAATTTAGGCCACAGTAGATGAGGAACTCCTGATGGCCTCAGGTGAGATTTTCATCTTTAACCCAAATCAGCTTCAGTTTTAACCTGTGACTTAGGAAGAGCTTTCTCTCCTGTCTGAACCGGAGCGCTTCACTGTCATTTCCCAGTTTTATAGTGGGAGCCCCGGAGATGTGGGAAGAGGAAGAGGAATCAGGCTTTGACCTTTGTCAGTGTTTGCCCATGGAGCCCACTTCTAGAGTTGGCTTTCTTCCTTTCTTCCTCTCTCCCGTTCTTCTCCCCTGCTTTATTCTGTTGTCTTTGTGCTTATTATCTGTCCCTGTTTCCTCTGAGAGAGCAGACAAGCCTATAATCAAGGCTCTTGCCTGACTGAAGCTCTGAGAATTGGTTACATGAGGCCTTTGCCCAAGGGACTCAATATTGAATGTGTTCATGATTGAGTTAATGAAACGGGGATCAGGTGACAAATTTAGTTTATGGAACCCCATTCAGGACAGCAAGCATCTGAAAGGGTTAGAAGGACATACCAGAGATTCTAATCAAGCAGCGTGGCTTAGATGAAAGGTCACCAATGAAATTTAATGTGAATTAGGCTAGGGTAATTCATACTACGAAAATAATTTAGGCATATAACATTGTTATCACTTCATATTGCTTTTGAAACCTCCAGCAGTAGAGGAGATGATGCTTGCTGTTCCTTATAACAGAGGTTTTAATGATTTATTAAAAACAAAGGAATTGCCTAGACCATATATTGTAAAATCACATTTGCCATGGCAGTAGTGAAGATAGAGGAATAAAGAAGGCGAATGCAAAGATAAGCTGCTGTCACTGCTACTGGACTTCTTTCTCTCCAAGGATCGATCCAAACACTGTTCAAACATTTCTGTTAAATATAATTCATATAGTATCTCCTATATTGGTGAAATTCCACTAATAGAAAATTGGTGTCTGCACTCACAGGATATGTGTTTTTATTTACGAATTATACCTATGTACTATATATTCTTATTAAGCTCTTCCAAAAACACATTTTATAAGATAAACTGTGTTATTTATTATCAACATTATAAAGTCTTTTTAATCAGGTAACAAGTTCGTATAATTTTAGTGATAGCAATGTGATTAAATATGCTTCATTATTTTTAACCTAAGCTTACTTCTTTTGATATAGATATTTGAAGGTTAGTTTATAAATACTGATTACAGCCTGTGTTACATAATCTGATTTTGCCCTCTTCTTTTCGGATCTGATTGGATCTTCAATTTCTACCTATAACATATGGCTGATTAAGCTAAATCCATAAAAAGGTCCATTTTTACCATTTTCTGTCTGTTTGCATGTGCTTATGTTAGTGCTAACCTTAATCCATGTTTTCTTTGCAGGAATCTTTTTAAGCCACTTGCACATTTGTAAATGAGTTCAGTTAAACTGATGTAATCTTATTTATAAACCTACTTAGCCAGGCCCAGGTGCATTGCAGTTTTCACCATATGCTGGGAACAAAAAACTATGTGAATTGTTTCCTCTGGGCGAACCCCTTTTTTCATGCCATACTTCACAGTTCCAGTAGCATGTGATTTAGGGAATGCACCAGTGAAAGCTCAAATACGAGACTGTAGGAGAGCTTCCTTTATTTTTTTTTATTTTTGGATTACATTTTTTTTAATTGGCAGGTAATTGCTTTACAGTATTGTGTTGATTTCTGCCATGCATCGACATGAATCAGCCACAGGTATACACAGGACCCCTCTCTCCTGAACCCTCTTCCCGTTTCCCACCCTATCCCACCCTTCTAGGTTGTCACAGAGCACTGGGCTCTGGGTTGAGCTTCCTGTGTCACAGAGCAATTCCCGCTTGGTTTCTGTTTTACATATGGTAGTGCGTATATTTCCATACTATTTTCTCAGTTAATCCCACCCTCTTCTACCACTCTGTCCACAATCTGTTCTCGGTGCCTGTGTCTCCATTTCTGCCCTGCAAATAGGTTCATCAGCACCGTCTTTCTAGATTCCATACACATGTATTCGTATGCGGTATTTGTCTCTCTCTCTCTGACTTCTTCACTCTGTATAATAGGCTTTAGGTTCATCCACCTCATTAGGACTGACTCGAATGAGTTCTTTTTTTATATATATAGCTGAGTAATATTCTGTTGTATATATGTACCATGACTTCGTTATCCACTCATCTGATGATGGACATCTAGGTTGCTTTCATGTCCTAGCTATTGTAAAAAATGCTGCAATAAACATTGGGGTACATGTATCTCTTTCAGTCACGGTTTTCTCAGGGCATATGTCCAGTAGTCAGATTGTTGGGTCATATTATAATTCTCTTCCTAGTTTTTGAAGGTCCTTTATTTTTAAGGTAAAAAAATTATATGTTATATATACATATATGGCATACACACACACAGAAATCCTCATTTGTGCTCCTGTTCCCCAGTGGCTCATCTTGTGGACCTGACTCTTATCAGCGGTTATAAATTTATTGTTTAAAGTAGAGCCACCTAACTTCTCCCTCTCACCAATAACTTCTTGCACAAAGGCCAATTATGTAAAAACACCCAGAGCTGCTCTTCTTGAAGCAGCAGCATCGAAGGGCTGGGAACTCATCTGCCCTCACCTGCTCGTTCCTTTCCCGCCTGCCCCTTCCTCGCTCCCAGCCAGAGCTAGCAGAGAGCAGTTTGACTCAGGATAGTTAGGAAAGACTTCTCTCTAATCTTAGTATCAGATCTCTCTGTACTTCTCCTTTGCGGTCTCTTTGTTTTTCTCTTCTGATTCCAGAGATTCTTGTCAGTGATCCCATTTCCCTCTTTGCCTTCCTTTAGGAAGAGCTTAGCACCAGCTCCATCTTTTGTATTGAGCCTGGCATGGTGTTCAGTTCCATCTGTTGTATCTTGGAGTGTATGGAAATGCATGGGATACATTTTTGATACCAGGCCTACTCCTGGCTTTATCTTGCTTTCTTGCCTTTATTTTCCTTTGCTTCATATTTAATTTACATTTTATTTTTGTATTAAACAAGTTAAATTTTATTTATTTTTTAAAATATAAATTTATTAAATTTTGAATTCCCATTATATTTATGTGTGTGTGTGTTTCTGTAGCTTAAATTACTTTAATCTCTTTTGGAATAAGTACAAGGGCTCTGAAAATATGCCCTATTTTATTGTTATTCAAAAATCAACCTTAATATATTTGGAAGGAAAGTTCCAAATAAATGTAAGTGAATTCAAAATGCAGTGACTGATTTAGACTTGCTTTGAGAGTAGAGACAGGTAAATCTGATGTTGCATGAAAAATCTTTTTTCTCTGTAAGAAATGGTAAATAAATCATTTTTATCTCTTTATTTTGTAGATGTGTTGTCATTGTTCAGTAATTCTTAAGTTCAGAGTTTAGAAAAGAACATCCAGGTTCTCTTTCTAAGTTAACCATTAATACAGTCCTGACTTCTGTGTGGTTTTTGATCAGGGGTTTCACACTGGGATTACTTGGAGAATGAAGATTGTGTTCCCTGGAAACTGGGGTCAGTTGTGGTAGGGACAAATGGAGATTTATCAAGATGTGTAATGATAGAGTTCGTTAGTTTGAAATTGAAAAGCGATATTAAATAACTCTTATCTGAGGAATTAAAGGTTTTGTAGTCCCAAACAGGATGGAGGAGTCATTATTTTGCTACCCGGCCCAGAAATGGAGGTAGTTCTGAATGTCCCCATCCTGAATGCTTTAATTTGTTCATTGGTCCCATTGGAGGAGTGCTTCCTAAGAGGCCTTGAGACCTCCCACACAGGGGGATCTGGAGAAGCTTCCAGGCTGAGCTCCTACACAGCTGTTGTTGGCCTCTCTGGCCACCATTGCCTCCTCCTCCCTGACCAGCTCTCCTCTTCATTTGCGATTCATCAATCATTACTCCTCTTTTCCCCTGGTGTCTGGGTCAGATTCCAGCCCGAGGGATTGACTCATGGTGTGGTGATGCTGATATAGCTTATATTTCCTTTCCCTGGAACCTCGCTCCTCCAGGTTCTGACAGACATAACTGGTTTTGCAAGATCTAGTTATTGCATGCATACCATTGGGAGAGAAAGCAAGTGAAATTCTAAATAAGCCATGGAAACAAATCCTCCTATTTTATAGCATAAGGTGAGAATTGTCAAGTGTTTAGAAAGAGCCTTTTTTTGGTTGTTGTTACGATGTCTGTGTCACTTTGCAATTAAGCTGGATGCCTCCTTGAGTTGTACTAGTTATTGAGGCTTTCTCATGAGAGAGGGCAGAGTTGCTTCTTAAACTTTTGAAAAACAGAGATTGGAGTAGGGAGGAAATGAGTGGAATAATTTTTTTCCCTTAAGAAAAACCCCTTTAAAGATAAACACATGGGTCAAGTCATAAGGTGAACAGGGGTGTGCTTACTTGCTCTGTGGTATGGTCTGTAGCAGTGAGGTCTGAGTGTGCCACCTTGCTTGTCCTTCCCTTGAACTTCAAACCCTTGAACTTGATCTGAGGAGTAGAATATAAATAGCACCCTGGGGTCTTGCATGTGGCCAAATATTGTACTATAATTAGTAAGGTTTATGGACTGCTATTGCCTCTCCAGAATGATGGCTGGCTAGTAAGAATGAGTGCTTTTATTAGCTCCAGGTTTTGAATAGTTAAGAGAATTGAATCTCTTTATCTATGAGTCCTTTGAAATAATAATAATTGAGATGAATAAACTCTGGGTGGGGGAGACTATGGTATTTAACTGGCTTTTCTCTTGGCCTTTAAATTGTCAGTTTGGTGATATGGAAACCAGAGCAAGAAATTGGAATCATATGTGTGTGTTCTGTTAAGTGATTCTAAAACAGACGAGCCTTATATGTGGTATAAATTATGCAAATTTCATTGAGCTTTAGTTTGTAAAACTGTAACATGAGAGTGAGGAGAAGAACGAAGAGCTTAATAATATCGGAGAAAAGTGTGAAATCACTAAATGGACATATTAAACGGGAGAGGTGGGAGGGCGTAGGTGTTCAAGTCCCGTGGCTGCTGTGAGGACACTGTAGCCAGTATTGCTGGTGGGTGAGTGGGAAACAGCAAAACTTCTTATGTAATAGTGTGGGCCTGGGTGTAGGGCATCATGACAGAAAGTCGAGATACAGATGATAGATTGATATGTTTGGAAACAACTCTGACCCAACACAGGCCTGATGATCCAGCACGGAAATAACGTAACTTTGTAATTGGTTTCAAAGAAATCTAGCATGGGAATCTGTAATACCATATATGCCCCAAAAGGGGGAAATAGGAAAGAATGTTGAAAATTTAAAATTCTACTGAATGCAGCACATAGTTATAGAGTTTTCTCTAAGAGGAGTGTTGAAATCTGGATATTAAAAGATAGCTTAAAAATATGTATTATGTATATATACACACACATATCTAAGTGGTTTCCCAGGTGGTGCTAGTGGTAAAGAACCAGTTTTGTAATCTGGTGCCACTAAATTTTCTCTCCATCATATGAATAAATCCTGCTGCTGAAATGTTGTACCACATCCTCTCTGAGAGATTTTTAACCTTCCACCCCCAAGCCTTGAAGAATTCCCAACACATTCCTGAAAGTTTTCATTACAATCCCTGTCCACCTTCATTTTGCTATTCTATTGCTACAACTCCCTAAACCTTAAACCTTATTTTTTTTATCATACTACCAGTTGACATTAGTGTGAGGTTAATATTGTATGTAGTATTATATAGCACTAACATGTGTACCTAATACTGTCTTTAAAAAAAAAAAAACTGAGCAATGCCTGTATTTTACTCTTAGAATTAATACCTGGGGTGGGAGGAGAAGGGGACAAAAGAGGATGAGATGGCTGGATGGCATCACCGACTCGATGGACATGAGTTTGAGTAGACTCTGGGAGTTGATGATGGACAGGGAGGCCTGGTGTGCTGTGATTCACAGGGTCGCAAGGAGTCGGACACGACTGAGCGGCTGAACTGAACTGAACTGAACTGAAGCCATATTGCAAAGCCACAAAGAATTTTCACAAATCACTGATTCACCTGTATGTTACTGAATCAGAAATTATTAATTGTGAAATACTGAGCTAAACATAAAATAGCCCATAGATATTTTTGGTTCAGAATTTGCATTTTAGTAATATTTGGCAATCTTAATTTGTCTTGATGTGATGAAATCTTATGTAGACTTTAAATCAGTGAAAAATCAGTTTATTTCAATCAGCAGTTTCCTTATTGTGGAAGTTAATGGTAAAAGAGGAAATTTGCACTAGAAGCTGGAGCTCTGTGTTGTTGCTTTTTTTTTTTTTAATAACTTCCCGGTGAATTTATTTGATTTTTGTTTAAGAAAGGACTATCGTGACTACTTTTGTAAGCCATTCATAATAATGGCTACTTATCATTTTCTACATAGTTATTTGACAATGTGAAAGAAAAATTTGAATTCAATACTGAAAAGCATTTTTTTCTGCATAAGTATAATGTTCTATAACCTATGCAGATGACATGCTAACTCACTTCAGTCATGTTGGACTCTGTGACCTCATGGACTATAGCCCACCAGGCTCCTCTGTCCATGGGATTCTCCAGGCAAGAATATTGGAGTGGGTAGCCATTTCTTACTCCAGGGGATCTTCCTGGCCCAGGGAGTGAACCCAGGTTTTCTGAATTGCAGGCAAATTTTTTACTGTCTATGCCACCAGGGAACAGTTCATTTCAAGTCAGGGAATAAATCCAGTGACTTTGGCGTTTATGGGAACAGAGCTACCCCCGACTAGTCCACTTGCCTCTTATCTCAGCAGGAGGCTGCCCATAAAATTTAAACAAAACAAGACTGATCCAAAGATGACCAATACTTTAAAGACTTTTGGGGAGAAAAGTCTCTTTAAATTCTGGGAGAAAATGCCAGATTTTATTTATGATAGCGAACCTCTTATTTTAGAAGGAATGCTACAATAGATATTGCAAAAGGAAGGGAGAACAACCAATTCTGAGATCCTGCTCTTTATTGGACATGCTAAGTGTTGAGACAAATCCTCCTAAATCCTTAAAATAGGTAGATTTGAGGTTGTCATTAGTACAGATAAAGTAATGATGCTCATGAGGGGTTTTAATCACTTGCCCTGGATCATAAAATTAGTAGTGGTATGGCTAATATTCAGATTTAACTCTCTAGGTCTCCAAGCACCAAACTTTTTCCAGCCCATCTGACTTAGATTCATTTTGAAGATCAATTGTTAGGTATGTAAATATTTTGTCCCAATACTGAGGTAAAACCCTTCTGTACTTAATATCCCATGGATTATGAGAATTTCCAATCTGACTGTTGGGAACAGGTCTTGTGTGAGTTCCAGACACTATTTCTTCGATCTTTCGGGGTGATTCCTGCCCCGGCCCACACTCACGTAGTTTCCTCACATGCCTGTACTGATCAGTCTTCTCCTAAGTACTCGAGGTAAACCTTCTGCAGACCTGTGTGGTTCTTTCTCTTTGTAACTCTATCCTCTCTGCTCCTGTAAGCTTCCTTGATCTCCCCAGACCCCCAACTCTATTTCCTCAACTCAGGGAGTCTGCCGGACTCCATCCAGGCTTCCTCTCGGGGCTCTATGGCCTGGACTGTCTTTCAGGGCAAAATACTGGGAAACCCTACGTGTATCTCATCTCTCAGGGATCAGTGTCCTTTGATGTCTCACATCCATTGTATTAAAAACTATTGTTACATCTATTTTATTCAGTTTTTTTGGTTGTTTCAGGTAGAAGATCATATCTAGTTCCTATTACTCCATCTCAGTTGGAGACTGAAGTATGTTGTGAGAGTGGTCAGTTTAAATTAAATGTAAGTGTAAATTAAATTAGATGTAAATTTTCACTGAAGGATTTTTTTTTTTCTTTTCCCATTTATCGGCTTTCTGGGAGGCTATTTTCCTTTCCCTTGTTTTTCACTTCTTTATCCCTGGCCCTTATCGTTTATTACGGGGCTTCCCTGGTGGCATTAGTGGTAAAGAACTTGCCTGCCCGTACAAGACACATAAGAGATGCGGGTTCAGTAGGAGCCTGGCAGGCTACAGTCCATAGGGTCGCAAAGAGTCAGACATGAGTGAAGCGACTTAGCATATATGCATGCATGCATCCTTTATTACAAGGGTACAATTTCCCTGAATTGATTTTTTCTACTGTCTGAATTTTCTTAAATATCTCTAGCTGGGACAAACAAGAAACTTGGTTCTTTGGCACGAGCCCCAGGTTTAAACAAAGGCTAACTGGTATCCAGTGCTCCCTGATGGATGCTCTTTTTGTTAATTCAAGGGCTGTACAGATGATGATTGCTTACATGGGTTTGATTGATTATTGCCTTCTATATTGTCTTGTGTCGATTTTAAGGTATAATTGGCCAGGATTACTTTTTCCATTAGTACTAATAAAAGCTCCCAGAGTCTAGCAAATAAGACATATATCCAGCAAAGAAAACAAGCTCAAATCAGATGCAGGTTTTCTGTTGACAAGTTTGTCTGTTTTTTTTTTTTTTAATACCGTTGTTATGCAAGAAACAGGGTACTGAGCAATGATTTCCCTAAGCAGTTGTTCAATATGCCATGAATATAAACTTATGAATGATAAATGATAGCTAAGGGGAATTTGCTTGCTTTTTGTTCCATGAAAATATACTATTATTTTTCTTCACATCATGAAGCATAAATTTTAATATACATTTTTTGGTGCCAAATGGCAGTTGACATATAGTCTCTCATCTTTTAAATGATATCCTTCTTAATGACAGTCCCTTTGATATATGTTAGGGTTTTTGTGTCGGGCGGGGGAGGAAGTCAACAGTGCTCTCTTGAACAAAATGGCAAACCTTCACCAGCCTATCAAATTTATGGGCATGGCTTCTAAATCCACTAGTTATTAACATGTCATGTGGTGGTGCTGGTTTAGTCACTAAGTTTTGTCCGACTATTGCAATCCCATGGACTGTAGCCTGCCAGGTTCCTCTGTCAATGGGATTCTCCAGGTGAGAATACTGGAGTGGTTGCCATTTCCTTCCCCAGAGGATCTTCCCCACCCAGGAATCCAACCCGGGTCTCCTGCATTGCTGGCAGTTTCTTTACCAACTGAGCTATGATGGAAACCCCTTAACATGTCATAGAAAGGAGTTAATATGTTTCAGGAGGAAAATGCCCTCGCTTGTTTGACAAATATTACTGAGCAATTATAATCTTTCAGGTAAGTGCTGAGTTTTGGGTGCATGTGGATAAAAAGACTTGATCCTTGCCCTCAGCCAAGGACGTTTAGTGTCAAATGATTGTTATATCACATTGTAATAATCACTTACTCGTTTGTTTGTTTGTTTGTTTAATGAGTATGTATTGAGAATCTGCTGTTTGTCAGGTACTATCACAGTCTGTGTGTTCATAGCAGGAAACAATTCCCTGTCTCATGGAGGTAACAATGAGGGGTTGCTGGGATGGGGGTATTTAGTAAATGCTAAAAAAGTGAATTAATGTAAAGAGAGAGTTCTTCACAAAGGGAAAGTTCTATATTTTCCACTGGTTAGGAAAGTCTTTCTTTGTAAAATGACATTTGAGCAGAAACCTTAAAAAAATTAGCACAATCATGCAGTCATGTGAGGAGAGAGTGTTCTAGACAGAGGTAGATATAAAAAGTAGAAAAGGAATCTGTGCTTGACATGGATTGTAGAATCACAGAGAGAGTGGAGTGGCCAGTGGAATGAGCAGGGGAGAATGCAGAAAGTTCACTCCTCCCAGAGAAAGGGTAGGGGGAGGAGCCATATCACCTGACTTTCACTTTCATCAAGAGGCTTTTGAGTTCCTCTTCACTTTCTGCCATAAGGGTGGTGTCATCTGCATATCTGAGATTACTGATATTTCTCCCAGCAATCTTGATTCCAGCTTGTGTTTTTGGGAAGGATTCAGTGTATAGGAGAGATCTGAGGAACTTGGGTGTTAAAAGGAAATCTGGCCGATTGCTGTCCTGTGAAACAAGGGAGGCAGCTTTGTGGGTGGTGGTGGGCCGTGAGATGCTATTGAAACACTAGTCCAGGTGAGAGAGTACCGCAAGCTCTGGCTCAGGTGGGGTTATTTATGTTGTGAGAGTGGTCAGTTTAAGAATTCAAGATATATTTTGAAGGACCCATCCTTGGGTTTGCTGAAGGGTTGGATGTAGGGTGTGGAAAAGGAAAGAAATCAAGGATGGTTCTAATGTCTTTGGTTTTTACAAGTGACAGAAGAGAATTCTGTTTAGGAGAGAGTTTGAAACTAGGATGGAATGTGATTTTGGACCTGGTATGTTTAATACACCGGTTAGAAATAAATGGAGATGTCAAGTAGGTACTTGACTATATCGATGTAAAGTGCGGGGAGGAGTTGGAAATAAGAGGTATAAATGTCTTATGGCATATTATAATGAAAGGAGAAGAAACAAATTCATGTATATTGCTGAGCAGTAAAGAGATAATATTTAGCATTATCTAACACAGAACAACAGACTGCTTCCAAATAGAAAAAGGAGTATGTCAAGGCTGTATATTGTCACCCAGCTTATTTAACTTATATGCAGAGTACATCATGAAAAACGCTGGACGGGAAGAAACATAAGCTGGAATCAAGATTGCTGGGAGAAATATCAATAATCTCAGATATGCAGATGACACCAACCTTATGGCAGAAAGTGAAGAGGAACTAAAAAGCCTCTTGATGAAAGTGAAAGAGGAGAGTGAAAGTTCAGTTCAGTTCAGTTGGTCAGTCGTGTCCGACTCTTTGCGACCCCATGAATCGCAGCACGCCAGGCCTCCCTGTTCATCACCATCTCCCAGAGTTCACTCAGACTCACGTCCATCGAGTCCATGATGCCATCCAGCCATCTCATCCTCGGTCGTCCCCTTCTCCTCCTGTCCCCAATCCCTCCCAGCATCAGAGTCTTTTCCAATGAGTCAACTCTTCTCATGAGGTGGCCAAAATACTGGAGTTTAAGCTTTAGCATCATTCCTTCCAAAGAAATTCCAGGGTTGATCTCCTTCAGAATGGACTGATTGGATCTCCTTGCAATCCAAGGGACTCTCAAGAGTCTTCTCCAACACCACAGTTCAAAAGCATCAATTCTTTGGCGCTCAGCCTTCACGGTCCAACTCTCACATCCATACATGACCACAGGAAAAACCATAGGCTTGACTAGACGGACCTTAGTCAGCAAAGTAACATCTCTGCTTTTGAATATACTGTCTAGGTTGGTCATAACTTTTCTTCTAAGGAGTAAGCGTCTTCTGATTTCATGGCTGCAGTCACCAAAAGTTGGCTTAAAGCTAAATATTCAGAAAATGAAGATCATGGCATCCGGTCCCATCACTTCATGGGAAATAGATGGAGAAACAGTGGAAACAGTGCCAGACTTTATTTTGGGGGGCTCCAAAATNCGTCTTCTGATTTCATGGCTGCAGTCACCAAAAGTTGGCTTAAAGCTAAATATTCAGAAAATGAAGATCATGGCATCCGGTCCCATCACTTCATGGGAAATAGATGGAGAAACAGTGGAAACAGTGCCAGACTTTATTTTGGGGGGCTCCAAAATCACTGCAGATGGTGATCACAACCATGAAATTAAAAGACGCTTACTCCTTGGAGGAAAAGTTATGAGCAACCTAGATAGCATATTCAAAAGCAGAGACATTACTTTGCCGACTAAGGTCCGTCTAGTCAAGGCTATGGTTTTTCCTGTGGTCATGTATGGATGTGAGTTGGACTGTGAAGAAGGCTGAGCGCAAAAGAATTGATGCTTTTGAACTGTGATGTTGGAGAAGACTCTTGAGAGTCCCTTGGACTGCAAGGAGATCCAACCAGTCCATTCTGAAGGAGATCAACCCTGGGATTTCTTTGGAGGGACTGATGCTAAAGCTGAAACTCCAGTACTTTGGCCACCTCATGCGAAGAGTTGACTCATTGTAAAAGACTCTGATGCTGGGAGGGATTGGGGGTAGGAGGAGAAGGGGACAACCGAGGATGAGATGGCTGGATGGCATCACGGACTCGATGGACGTGAGTCTGAGTGAACTCCGGGAGATGATGATGGACAGGGAGGCCTGGCGTGCTGCGATTCATTGGGTTGCAGAGTCGGACATGACTGAGCAACTGAACTGAACACAGAACATATTTTTTTACAAATGAAGACTCTAAAGCTGGAAAAGTAGAGTGAGATGTTCAAGGACACACAGGATGTTGGTGGCACCCATGTCACTCAGTACTATTTCCATCTCAGTGCACAGCTCACCATCCATGTTGCCATAGTAATAGAATAGGTGGAGCTCCACTAACATAAAAGCTGAGGATGGTAGCAGTGGTGTTGGGCAGTGTTGAAGAGCGCAGATTCTGGAGCAGATTTCCTAGGGTTCTAATCCTGGATCTCTCACTCACTCTGTGTGTGACTTTGGATAAATAACCTAGTTTCTTTGCACTTTAATTTTCATATCTGTAAATGTGATCAATAATAGTACTTACCTCAGAGTAAATGGGAAGATTGACAGGTGTGTGTGTGTGTGTGTGTGTGTATAAAGCACTTCAAACAATATCTTTTAGATTGGTAGTGCTATCCAAGTGAAGCTGCAGCAGTAGTAATAATAATTATTATTATTATTAATTTTTATTATGCTAAGTAACTAGTTGGGGTATCTTCAGTAAGTCTCTTTTTTAGCTTGAGTGCCCATGGCTCATGTATAAAATATATATTCTGCTAAATGTTGTCTTTAAGATTCATATTCCAGATTGGAAGCTATGCACTTTTATTACAACTTCTTGGAGAGCCAGAATTGGCTAGGTATCTGCGAATATTCAAATACTACATATAAACCCTATTGCAGTCAGATATTCTCGTATCCTTTCTGTCCAAGTTTGTTCTCTTGCTGACATTTGGATCTCCTGGTGCTGGTAATTAGTTGAAACAAACTCTGCTTTTTTGCATCATTTTGTTCTTTTAATTGACTGTATTCTGTGAGAGTGGCTTATCTGCCTCTTCATTAAACATTCATGATTCTGTGATACTTTATTCTCTCCATTTATAGCTTTTATGGATTTCTTTTTAATAGAGATCTTAGTCCAGCCTTTAGCATTTTAAACAATGTCTTGGTTATCTACACTGTAACCGCTCACTGGTGTGTTTTTATGTTATCAATGCATCATTGTATATGGATCAAAACAAGTAAGCTCCTGTTTTTAAGGCCCCCATCCTTTGTGGTTAAGAATTGATTTATAGCAGTCTCTTTAATGTAGAAGAATTGATTATGATTGTTACTGAAAGTGTTAAGTTTTTCAGAGGGAATGATGAGATTATTGATTAGGTTCTTTTTGATTATAAAAGAGATTTAATGACATTTTGGTCAAGACATGTGAAAGTCTCTTTCTGTTTCATTGGGTAGGTAATGATGTCTGTTTCTTTTCCTCTTTTGCCTGACATGCTGGTTGTCAGGTAAGGTGAGTGAATAGAGTCATTATTGCCCATGGATAATCGGTTATTCCTATAGCAAGCAGTTGAACAGCAAAGATGTAATTTTGTGTAGCATGTGCATTATCTACTACCTTCCCCTCCCCACCCCTGATGTATTAGCTCTAATTCTTGTCATGTAATATTCAAGGAATTATCACTCAGCACATACTGGCCTACTCTTTTCTCATATAGCTATAGATTTTATTAGTCTTTGCTGTCTTGGATATGAGTTTTACCAGTCGTGTTTGCTAACTGCCTGATCCTTTCTCATCTATGGTCCAGTACCCTCCAGTACCCTATTTTGGCCTAATCTTCCTGTCCCAGGGCACATAAGGCATGAGAATAATATCTCCCCATCACTGACTACTTTGGACTACAGTGATGTCTATTCCAGTGAGCAGAGTTGGGGAGTCACTAAAATGATAGGTTAACATCCCCAGAAATTATCACTCTTTATCACCTTGCAGCTGGTTGTTCTTTTCATCCTGTTATGGACTGGAGAACATTTACTTTGACAGCTGCACCCCTATAAATCCACAGACTGGTGCTGTTAAACCAATGCGTGTACTGCTCGACTCTCCAGAAGTAGACTTTTCTGAGCAAAAAGGGTCAGTCTGGGGCTCAAACAAATATCTTCTCTCTGCTGTCAAATCATAGAATTCTAGGGCTGGAGGGATCATGGATATCATGTCAGTTTGCTCCTTAAAGGAAACTTACAGAACTGTAACTAAAATGTCTTTGTAGTCCTGTGTTACCCTTATGGTGACATGAAACAACAGGCAGAGTGATAGAATAGAAACAGTATCAAGTTTACAATTTGAAGACTGGAGGTTTTATGCCCAGGTCTGTTGCTATATAGTAGTTTTATGATTCAAAGTAATTAACTGCAATCACTTTCAAAATTGTTCATTATCCATTGAATCGTGGATTTGTTGGTGACCCTGCTTTCATCTGAATTTTGTCTGTTCATTGAATTATATCATAGTTTGATACCTAAAATTTGTTCAAGATTGTGATTGGATAGAAAAATGGTGACTAATATGGAGATACACTATGACCTCGTTTTCTTTTCTTCCCCATTACCTTGAGGTCAGGGGAAATATATTTTTTAATACTCCTATACTTGTGTATTCTTATCTACTTTGACAGCTACACCTCACATTCTTACCTCTCCTGAGAGATAATAACTGGGCATTCTTTGACCTTCCTGTCACAATAGATGGGTACTAGAAACTCTGAAAGGATTTTTATCAGCAATGTTCATCACTGTTTTCCTGTTAAACCCAAGGAAAATAGTTCATAAGATGCCTCAACTAATGGTTTTAACTTAGGGCTGCATCTCAGTCTGAACTGGTATGTTTATCACTGCCTTACTAAAGAATAATATTTAGTTTATTGTTAAAAATGTAAAAAAAAAAAAAAAGAAAAACAGTAACTACTTCAAAGTCCATCACCCAGAGATAACTGCTATCCAAGTGAAGCTGAAGCAGTAGTAATAATAATAATTAATGTACTTTCTGTCTTTTTAATTGCATGTTTATAGTCTCATATATATAACTGTACATTCTTAATGCATGTATGTATAATTTATACATTTTTTAAAAGGAGTTACACTAAACATACTATTTTAGAATGTGATCCTTTTATTGAATGATACAATGATACAGGCAGGAAGGCCAGGGGTCTCCAAATGGAGGAAAGAGGCTGCAAGTGTCTCTTAAAATTCTGTGTTGCTGTGATGACACCTGGTTCCACCTGAACTTAACTTTTCTCAAACCTTGAGGTAACCAATGTGTTTTTCTTATGGAGATGTTTTTCTTAAGCTAGGTTAGTGAAACTATGTATTTGCTTTGGAATTTGCCTTTCTTCAAAATGGTTGCTAAGCTGTTAACTGTTTTTCCTTTTCTCAAACCTTGGGCTAATGATAAGTCAACAAACCAGTATTCATATCAGTTTTTTTATGGCTGGGGGATGACACACCTCATGCTACCTATTTCAACAATGCATATTGTGGGAGGGGCCCTGGTGAAACTCCTTCAGCCTTGAGATGTCTCACTGGTTAACAACTTTCTAACAGACTTAAAACAGCCTCCAAAACTAGCAGGGGAGGCACCCTCTGTCCCCTTTCTGATGTCTGTGTCAGAACGTTCTCTGTCCCTTTTCACTTTAATAAAACTCTGCTACACAAAAGCTCTTGAGTGATCAAGCCTGGTCCCTGNAGGCACCCTCTGTCCCCTTTCTGATGTCTGTGTCAGAACGTTCTCTGTCCCTTTTCACTTTAATAAAACTCTGCTACACAAAAGCTCTTGAGTGATCAAGCCTGGTCCCTGGTCCCGAAAAAGCTAAATCTTCGGAGATCATGAATCCAGCACCGTTCACCGTAAGCTATCAACATCTTGGTCAGGTTTTCATGTAGTTAAATTTCCTTCTATATAACATCATTCTTAATGCTAGTATCCTTCTGTGTGGACATCATGAATTCTTTCATTGAACCCCTGTTAGTGGACATTTTAAAGCATAAGTGCAGAGTCTACCATTTCCCATATTTTTGTTTTTCAGTATGAAAGCCTTTCTATTTAGTATTCTAATCAGTAGATAAGATTTGATAATATAGAAGCTAGAGATTTAATCTTGATCATTTGAGAATCCTGTTGAAGGATTTCCACTTAATCACTTATTGTTCTTTCATATTGATTAAATTTTCTCTGTAAAACATTTTGACCCAATTTTAAATTGGGTCAGCATGCATATGTGGAGAGTCTTTCTTTTCCCTACCAGTGAGCTACATATAAGATGGCTTGAGGCCGTGCCTGAGTCATTCACATTTTATTAATGAAAATATATGCAGAATGAATAAGGCAGTTACCAGTGAAATGCACTTGATTTGTAGTGGAGACTGAAAATTCAAATGTTTATTGGTGCCAGGCATGAGTAGATATGGCCAGGGGTAAGTACTAGGAATATTCGGAGGCTGTTTTCTCATCTAAAGAGGTCAGCTGTTATTTAAATCAAATTACATTTTAGCATGGGAAATAAGGACTCTGATTAACTGGATTTTCTCATTTTTCAAGCAAAGCTGAAAATTTATGAAAGACTTCTAATTCTCAAATTTTGATATTAGTCATAATTGTTTGAAAACACAGTGCAGGTGAAACAGGGGACATCTAATCTAGTCCACAGGTCTGTGTAGAGGTTGCCCTAGGGCAGGTCTTCAGCTCTTTGGAAATTGGGGGATCCTTCAGAAAGAGAAAGCTTTGCTTCCTATATCCATCTTTTCAGAGTTACTTTAAGGATAGATAAAATATTCAGATGATGAAACCTCTTCAAGTGCCACTTTCTAGAAGTTTCCCAATTATCCCAAGATGAGACCTTTGCAGTTGGGACTGTCCCTGAAGCCAACAGGCATCAGACAAGAAGGGGTTGTGGAAACCACTTGTCTTAACATCCTGTCATCTGGAATGCCTTCATGTCTAGATCTCTGCTGCCCCAGGCCTGTGCAGTTTTTTGGAAAACATGAATGACATGTGGCCAAAGTAAGATGTTGATGAAAACTAGGACTGAATGGTTAGTGGAAAGAGCACATGACTGAGAGTGAGAAAACGCAGGTTTGAAGTCTCCTTTCACCCAGAGATGTGAAATCCAGCAAGTCCAGTCATCTCTTTGCGAGGCTAACTAGATTTTTACTCAACAGTGACAATCAAGCCTTTTTTTTTTTTTAAGATAGGTATCATAATATAAAAGCAAGAGGATTTCAAGTACACAATTACTTAAGAAGAAGAAATAAAGAAAAAAAGGAACGGATAACAGCTTATAACTAGATTTATGCATTTCTAAGGCTCCCAAATGAAATCCTCTATAACCTTCAGTTTTCTTCGTTGCACAGTAAGTGCTTGATAATTCAACCTTATCAGCAGGAATTGTGGCAGGGTTCCTCACACTGTGGGTAATCAGTAAATATATTTCCAGTGAAATAATAATGTAAGAGCTGGAGATAATTCTGACATCACTTACACACTTAAGAGTGGAATGCATTTGAAGTCTGTGTTTAAATATGGATGATGATTCTGGGGAAGCTTGGATATTCACTAAGCCTGAAATAGTATAATATATTATGGTATATGAATGTAAACACTCCTACTTTTGTGTTCTGACTCCCTCATTTAAATCCCTTTCCTGTTGTTTACTCTGTTGTGAAGAGACTAAACCGTTGCTCAGAAGCCAAGGACCCATCTAAAGTCGTGTGAACACCTCTGTGTGAGTGAACTTGTTGAAGCATCAGTTCTTTGGTCCAGAAGGTAGTGACTTTGGTCCAATATGCTGGTTTTCTAATAAGTTTCTACTGAGTGAAACAGACATGATCCTCTTTATAGTCACAAAACATTAGAGCTGGTAATTAAGGAGCAAGGGTTGAAATCAGCTCTAGCTGGTTAGCTCTAGCCAAAAGTTAGGTCCTATCCATATGACCAAACAGGGTTTGACTTATACTGCTGATTGAGGATTATCCACCTTCTACTTGGATTTTATATTTCTGTTACTTTGCCAGCTTGGGGAGAAGCATGGTCCTACTGGTGTTGATTTCCAGGATACATACTCAGTGGCAGTGTAGGGTGTACCCTGTCCTGAGTGCAGCTGAAGCTCCCCAGCCAGCCATGGCACTGGTATGGCAGTTCTGCCACTTCCAAACTGTTTGTTCTGACCTCTCTTGACGTATTGATCTTCAGTCTTCATTCATTTTTGTGGCAAGATGACATTAGTATTCATCACCACTAGGCCTCTCCTTTTGCTCCTCTCTACAAAGTTTTTGAAGAATCAAAGTTCCCAGAATAGAGATGACCTGTTGATACGTTTGTTAATTGTTTTTTCAAAA
This sequence comes from Oreotragus oreotragus, assembly GCA_006410675.1. Lineage (NCBI taxonomy): Eukaryota > Metazoa > Chordata > Mammalia > Artiodactyla > Bovidae > Oreotragus > Oreotragus oreotragus. Next base: position 416,466 of record SJYX01007102.1, on the reverse strand, counting down.
ATATTTACATTTCATATCCGTATCTTTCTCTATGTGACTTTGCATGGTGTCCAGTCCCCACTAAAACAGAAAACAGCTTTAAAATTTTTCTAAAATAGGAGATGTGCTCATTTTTCTAAAATTCAAGAAATATAGAAAAATATAAAGAAGACAGTTATAAATCACCTCCAAGTCTTACCTCCCAGAAATAAAATGTTATCATTTGGGGAATGTCAGCATCTGAAAATTTATAAATAGAAGGATGAATGACTGGATATAGGTAGATGGGCACAAATAATTTTATAATAGTGTGTGTACACGTTGTTTTAAGAGTTAAAGCATTATATTCAATGAAATGAAACTGGAGGAATTTTTGAACTTCTGATTAAGTTTCTTTATTTAAAAATCATTAATATCTAAAATAGTGCCTCCAAAGTAATTCAAAAAGTTAAGAAGAACCATTAGGAGATTGGAGCCATCATATAGTCTTACCACTGTGCACCATTAGAGTGGCTGAAATAAAAAATACGGAAAATACAAAGTTTATATGGGGACATGGACTTCCCTTGTGGCTCAGACAGTAAAGAATTTGCCTTGCAGTGCAGGAGACCTGGGTTCGATCCCGGGGTTGGGAGGATCCCCTGGAAAAGGGAATGGCAACCCACTCCAGTATTCCTGCCTGGAGAATTCCATGGATGGAGATCATGATGCATGGGAATGCAAAAAGTCGGACATGACTGAGGAACTAACACCTTAACTTTCACAGATATGGGGATGTGAAACAGCTGGGATTCTTTATTCTTACATTCCTAATGGGAATGTAACATGGTATAGACCCTATGGGAAAGTATTTCTTATAAAATTAAATATACCTCTATCTGAGGATCTGGTAATTCCACTGTAATTTTCTCCCCCGAATGAAACCCCATGTCCACAAAAAGATTTGTGTAAGAATGGTCAGTTCACAGTCATTCATAGTTAAGACATGCAACAACTTGAATGAGTTGTCGACTTTGTGTTGAGCCAAGGAGATAGACACGAAAGAGTACATATTCTATAAACCCATTTATATTATGTCCTAGAACATGTACAGCTGTTTCTCTGGTGATAGAAATTAGAAGGGGGTTGCTATGAGATGCATGGAGTGTAGACTAGAAAGGAACTTTCTAGGATGATGTCAGTATTCTTTATCATAATTGGGATATTGGTTAAATGAGTGTATATATTTGTCAAAACTCATCAAACTGTACACCTAAGAGCTGTGTACTTTATTGTATATAATTAGGTCTCAACTTAAACATTAAAAAAACAAATTCAGTTTAAACCTCTGAGCTGTTATGGATTGTCTTTCTGTTCAGAAACAAGAGGAATTAACAAACTTATTCTGCCTCCCACCTGCCCTTGCTGCTGCTGCTGCTGCTGCTGCTAAGTCACTTCAGTCGTGTCCGACTCTGTGTGACCCCATAGACAGCAGCCCACCAGGCTCCCCCATCCCTGGGATTCTCCAGGCAAGAATACTGGAGTGGGTTGCCATTTCCTTCTCCAATGCATGAAAGAGAAAAGTGAAAGTGAAGTCGCTCAGTCTGTCCGACTGTTAGCGACCCCATGGACTGCAGCCCACCAGGCTCCTCCGTCCATTGGATTTCCCAGGCAAGAGTACTGGGGTGGGGTGCCATTGCCTTCCCCGTATGTTGCTTATATTAGTTTTTCTTTTTTCAGGCTTCACAACATTCATACTCTGATTTGCAATCATAATACCCTAGTTGTTTAGTCTTAGTTCTATATTTAAATAGAACCACGGGTCCATTTGCCACAGTTTTTCCATTTCTGAATTCTTTATTTGGATTCATCTCTTGTTTATCCAGATTTTATGGTCAAGCAGTTTTTTTGGTTTGTTTATTCTAAAGGAAGACTCATGGATATCTTGTTTCTTGAGTTTTCAAATGTTTGCCTTTTGCTTTTATACTTGAACTGTCAATTAACTGGATCTAATAGTCTTCAGTTATAAGCTTCCCCGGTTAAAGACGTGGCCTGTCTTTAGACACTACACTGTCTTCGACGTTGAATATTAGTGTGACGATGTCTGTAGTCAGCCTAGTTTTGTTTCCTTTCTCCCTCTAGTAGATGACTTGGTTTTTCATACGTGGTATCTGAAAAATGTTTAATTCTTATATTCAATAACTGAAGCTATCGCTTGATTTTTTTTTTTTTTTTGGTTTACAGATTCAGTTCTTCCTTTATTTGAAGAGCTCTGGGGAGACTGTGTTGTAAGCCTCTACTTTTTAAAATATGAACCCTTCTTTTCTCTTTCCTGTGTGTGTTACTTCAGGAACAGCAGTCGTCCTTAATTTTCTTACCTAGAGTCTCCATGTATCACCTCCTCTCTAGGTCCCTTAATTCCTTTGTTTTGCCTCATTCAGTGTGATTATCTCTAACCTTTACTGTGGACCATTAGTTGGCTTTTCTTCTCTTCTGCTCCTTGATGTTTCTAATTGGTCTATTAAGTACATGATACTGTGGTTTTGTGTGTATTTCTGTATATCGATAATTTTCCCTTCATTTTGAACTTTTGTTCTGTCTTTGAGTCCTTGTTTTATCAAATGCATAGTCGTAGGAAGTTTTTAATAGAATGCAAAACGCTCACCGAGAGTTGTCTGTTTCTAGGGTTATGTTCCTTACAATCTTAGTTCCACATCTGTTGTTCACATGCTGGATCCTTTTCTTGCATTTTTGTCTTAGCAGAGTTTTATAATCGTTGTTATTTCTTTTCACTCATGCTTGATAGAGGCCACTCTCCACATCATCTGTTTGTTCTGATCAAGTAGAAGTTAATTTACTTGAGCTTGTTTCTACTTTGTCTGGGACTAAATTATCTTCTAAATCCCTGCCTACAGTTTGAGGGCTTGCTGTCAGTTTCACTGCAGTACTCATAACCCAAGAGTGGAAGAGTGAGGAGAATGCTCCTGGAGATGAGTACAGTCTTTGCTGGAGGACCTGGATCTAGCATGACTAATAACCATCATGCTAGCTCCAGAACTTTGCCCAATTTCACACTGGAAGTCCCATATCCCAGGAAACCCTCTCGGTCTCAAGGAAGACTGGTCACCCTATCTGGATCAGCTTTCTTTTCTACTGATTTTTAAATATTCTAGGCCCCTGTCCACTCCACGTAGCTGCAGCTAGTTCAGCTTGACCCCAGTTCTCCTTAGTATCCTGGGACGTGGCTATCCTGGGCCACTTGAGGAAGTGGGACTCCAGTCTCATGGATTTTTTTTTTTTTTCCCTTTAAGACTTCTGAGTCCAAGTCGGCTTCTCACCAGTTGAGATCATTTGAGCAAGAATGTTCAGAGTTTCATCAGCTTATTCCTTTCCTCAACACCACTTCCGAGGCAGAATAAGCGAGCAGGACTCAGGGCCATGCTGGATGCAGCTCTCAGAGTTTCGCTCCATCTCTCACTCAGCTGCACTTTTCAAAAGATGGCAGGCACATGCGTCGTTTCCTCTCCTTGTTTAGTTACTTTAAAAAGATATTTTAAAATTTCCACTTAGCCCTTTGAGGAAATAGATTCAGAAATCCTGTTTGATTCTACTGCTGTTACCCATTTTGGGCTTCTCTGATGGTTCAGAAAGTAAAGAATCTGCCTGCATTGCAGGAGACCTGGGTTCAATCCCTGGTTTAGGAAGATCCCCTGGAGAAGAGAATGGCAATCCACTCAAGTGTTCTTGCCTGGAGAATTCCATGGACAGAGGAGCCTGGTGGTCTACAGTCCATGGGGCCGCAAAGAGTTGGATACAATTGAGTGACTAACATTTTACCCAGTTCGTTATAAAGGAAAGCTGGTCAAATGATTCATCATTATATATTCTCTCTTTGCTCATCCTCTTCTCCCCCACCAAAAAACAGATATGAATCTCTCTTGCTTTCTCTTTCCCATACATGTATGCAGGAGGAAATATTAGGCACTTAAATAAAAAATAGAGCTTTGAGAGCAAAACCCAATCAAAAGCATACTAGATTAGCCCATGAATTGAAAATGGTCTCCTTTATTGCAGGATTTGTCCATTGAGATACTATCGCTTAAGATTTCTTTTTCTAGGGATTTTTCCATACTGAACACTATATTTAACACTGAAACATTAATGCTGATATAGGTTTTAAGTTGAGCTTACTTGTTCTCCTAAGATTATTTCTTTAACAGTATAAAGAAGATTATCTCCCAATAGTGAAGTAGCAGTTCATATTTCCGAGGACTGTGTTACTTGGCACAATGAGCGTGTACTTTGTAATCTGGCACTGGGTCTCTGTCCATGTTTGCAGAACTGCTTGAAGAAATGTGTATCCTCTAACATTGATCCAACAGTCATAACTGGTAGAGTTGAAAGAGAAGCCCAATCTTGGGGACTTCTGATAAGGTCAGGAGAATAATGCTGCAGTGATACAGCCTGAGAGAGGGGAAGGTTTGAAGTTTTGAATGAAGGTGAGAAAGCATTATAGGCAAATTTCAGGAAGAATTTTAAGGCACACCTTGAAAATGCCAAACTTGTTAGTAGGACATAGCATGTGCCATCAGAATAAAAGACCCTCCCAAAGAGGGACTTTTGTCTGGATTTCTTTTGTTTTAAGGGAACATTGAAACTTGAAACTCCATTTATAAATTCGAAGGTTTAGGCTTTTTCATCTTCCTGTTGGGGCTTTGCTGGTAGCTCAGATGGTAAAGAACTTCCCTGCAGTGGAGAAGACTCGGGTTTGATCCCTGGGTCAGGAAGATCCTTTGGAGTAGGAAATGGCAACCCACTCCTGTATTCTTGCCTGGAGAATCCCGTGGACAGAGGAGCCTCCTGGGCTACAAGCAGATAGGATTGCAAAGAGTCGGATACGGCTGAAGCAACTTAGCACGTTCAGGTTTCAAACAATAGCTAACAAGAGAAATAGTCATTTTTTAATATTTGCCTTTTTTAGCAAATTTTTTTCTAGTCTAGGTAGGTAAAGGAGTTTGGCCTATTTTTAAATTCTCTTTTATCTGTATGTTAGAGTACTGTATTTCTTTTGGAATTATTTACTTTATATTGAACTTTTCAGAAATACTTGCAGTTATTTTAATTAAAAAATTAAAATTAAAAGGTAAAATATACCTTTATGTCTCATTGTTCATTCAGATTTCTTATAGCTGAAAAAACAGATACATTTAGTGATTGAAGTCAGAGGTGATTCCAGTGAGTTTTTTTATTTACATTTGTTAGCTAAATAAATGAGTGTTTTAATACCTCCCTTTAAGGATGTTGTAATAAAAAATATTTCCCCTCAGAGGTTAGAATGTATTCTTCTTATGGAAAGTAAAAATATGTTGGAGAGAATTAATTAATACTTAAATGTAATTTGAAGCTACAAATAAAAGGCAATGCAGTAGACCCTCTATATCCATGGATGCCACATCTGTGGATTCAACCTGCCGTGGATACAGATGGTCACCTGGACTACTCCACTTTATAGAAGGGATTTGAGCATCCTCAAGTTTTGGTATTGCAGGGAGTCCTGGGACCAGTCCCCCATAGGTACTGGGGGATGACTGGACATTGTTTTTCATCCCTTCCCTACCCATCTTCCTTTTTTAGATGAGTGTGGTACATGAGGGTGAAATGAGACAAGAGTAACTAAGGTAGGGTCACAGTGCAATGGGATGAAATCTAGTCTGCCTTTCAGCCACTTCCTTATTTACTATTTTATATGGTATTCACATACCTCAGAGGAATTCAACTGCAACACAGTATCATGTAGGGAGGAATTCAGATTAAGCCAGATCCTTCCTCAATGCTTTGGTGCCTTGTGATGAATACCAAAACAGCAAGAAGCCATTTTTAAGAATCCAAAAAAGAGGGACTATATGTATAGCTGATTCACTTTGCTGTATGGTGGAAACTAACACAACATTCTAAAGCAACCGTATTTCAATAAAAATTGTTATAAAAGAACAAAGCAAGCAGCCCCAGACATGAAAGTGCCGAGGACAGTAATTACATGAGATGTCACCCTAGTAAGACATTAAAGATTTAGTTTTATTTACTCAGCTCACTTGCATAGGTCACTTCTTAATTGTATTTGATGTTTATAGCCATTCACTTAGAATTTCCAATTTTAGGTAAACAGCACTTTAAGCCTAATTAGTTAGCAAATATTTTAGTTTAAGATGGTGTAGTAGTCTTTCAGTTTCTGTTGGAGTAGATATTTTTGTACATGCTCTTCCTAAATATTTAATAATTTTAATATTGCTGAGGTTTGGTCTGAATCACAAAATACTGACTTTCCCTCCAAGATGATGTACACGTTGTCACTCATCACACTTTGTTTGCTGTCAAAATTTTTTAAGCTTGCTGTGACCTACTTAAGGGTGTTCTGAAAGATTAAAAATTCTGGTGAGTTGCATGCTGCAGACTGCAGTGGATTCAGCAATTGTACTTTATGTTTTCCAGCCTTGTTCCTATGGAGATAATGGCCAGGTTTGTCATGCAAACCCACTGCCTTCTTTTTTTGGTAGACATGCTTTGTGTTTTGACTCTCAGGAAGAAATATTTGATATGGTTGAGTTGAGTTTCTAATGTACCCTGTATGTGTCTTTTGGTATTTTGACTGGAGACATTTTAATGATGTGTTCACCTTACTTTAATTTTGGTTTGTCAGCATTTTTACTCAGAAGTCTGTATTTTTCAAGGGTTAATCTAATGGTTTAAAAAATGTTCTTTGAGTAAAGCAGGAAATCACCCTGTAGCAATGAGCTTAATTTGAAGAGGCTTGAAATGATGAACCACACATAGCAAATTCTCTTTGAAACAAAGTCAGTCCATGAGTTACAGCTCAAGAGAGGGAAAGGAGGAGGGGGAGGAGTGACCTAAGAGGCTCCAACATGAGTGAAGCTTAGAAAGCAGGACACACTCTGAAAGCTTGTAAAAAACCGGGCCTGGTTTTCTTTTTTGAGAAGTGTGTAAGAGGATTTAATCTTTGACAAAATAAAGCTGACATGAAGAAGGAGGGATGAGAGAGAATGAAGAGAAGGAAGGAGCCAGGGAGAGGAGGAGAAGGGAAGAGAACTGAAGAATAAGAGAATGGAATTAAGGTTCCCTAAAGGAAGAAAAAACTCTCAGTAGGCGGGAGAGTGATACTCCAGCTCCATTGAAGAGAAGCAGACGAGAAAGGGAATCCATTGACTGACTGAATGGAGGATGTCTTGGTTGAGTCAACAGTGAATTGAGTTGAAGGCTAACCTTACTTGCTGGGGATCTTACTTGCTGAATGTTTGTGTTCCCTCCAACTTTTATGGTGAAATCTAACCCCATTATGATGGTACTTCGAGGTTGAGGCCTTTGGGAGGTAATTAGGTCATGACAATGGAATCCTCATGAATGAGATTAGTGCCCTTATCCCCAGAGCTAGCTGACTATCTTTTCACCATGTAAGGATTCAGTGAGAGGCTGGCCATCTGCAAACCAGGAAGATGATTCGAACACTCTGATCTCAGACTTCCAGCCTCCAGAACTGTGAGAAGTAAATTTCTGTTGCTTATAAGCCACCCAGTCCCTATGGTACTTTGGTAGAACAGCCCAAACTGACTAAGACAGGATCTGAACCAACTCCTGTTTCAGCATCCATGGATCCGATATCCTCCCTACATGCTTTTTTGTGGTTGCCGGTAGCTCTGATTTTGTAGCCTAGTTGTTATTAGTAATGTCCTTGGTTGTATAGTACCTCTGCTACTCTGCCCCTCTGCTCTATTCTGGTTCGGTGGCACTAAATGAAGGGCACCGACACGTCATGTGTTTACCATGATGAACTCTGAGTCATAAGAGAATACACATCAATGACTTCTGTCCTATAAAACTCCATCCCTTGGCTTTCATTGCATCCCGCTCTGAGTATTTGCCATGGTATATGCCCAGTACTCTTAGTTACAAAACATCAGTTCCCCCAAATGAACTTAAAAAACATTCATTAAACTGAGGAATTTGAAGTGCTAACTTTTGTAACAGCAACTACTAGATCCAGGAGGTCACTGTATCATCAGAGCTCTCTTGACCCCTCTACCAACACTTCTGTTTCTAGCAGCTCTCTCCCTGTGGCTCTAGCCTTTCACGTCTCTTAGAGCCACAAGTCCCTAAAGAATGAAAGATATTCTTTCTCATCAGCTCTTGCTAAAGTCGGAGCAAAGAAACTGTTAATTCTCATTCGTTGGTGGGCTGGGGGCGGTGTCAAATGTCCGGAGCCATCCCCCTTAAACTACAGGTGCCATGTAGAGTGATTAGAAAAGATGAGGCTCACGTGGCGCAAGTGTGTTCCCTCCAGCATCTTGCATCTACAGTTCAGTTCAGTTCAGTTCAGTTGCTCAGTCGTGTCCGACTCTTTAGACCCCATGGACTGCAGCATGCCAGGCCTCCCTGTCCATCACCAGCTCCCGGAGTTTACCGAAACTCATGTCCATTGAGTTGGTGATGCCATCCAACCATATCATCCTCTGTCGTCCCCTTCTCCTCCTGCCCCCAATCCCTCCCAGCATCAGGGTCTTTTCTTAATGAGTCAGCTTTTCGCATCAGGTGGCCAAAGTATTGGAGTTTCAGCTTCAACATCAGTCCTTTACTGGTTGGATCTCCTTGCAGTTCAGGGGACTATCAAGAGTCTTCTGCAACACCACAGTTCAAAAGCATCAATTCTTCGGTGCTCAGCTTTCTTCACAGTGCAACTCTCACATCCATAACATGACTACTAGAAAAACCATAGCCTTGACTAGATGGACCTTTGTTGGCAAAGTAATGTCTCTGCTTTTTAATATGCTATCTAGGTTGGTCATAACTTTCCTTCCAAGGAGTAAGTGTCTTTTAATTTCATGGCTGCAATCACCATCTGCTGTGATTTTGGAGCCCCCCAAAATAAAGTCTGCCACTGTTTCCCCATCTATTTGCTATGAAGTGATGGGACCAGATGCCATGATCTTCATTTTCTGAATGTTGAGCTTTAAGCCAGCTTTTTCACTCTCGTCTTTCACTTTCATCAAGAGGCTTATTAGTTCTTCTTTACTTTCTGCCATAAGGGTGGTGTCATCTGCATATCTGAGGTTGTTGATATTTCTCCCAGCAATCTTGATTCCAGCTTGTGCTTCTTCCAGCCCAGCGTTTCTCATGATGTACTCTGCATAGAAGTTAAATAAGCAGGGTGACAATATACAGCCTTGACGCACTCCTTTTCCTATCTTACTGTTTCATGATTTCTGTAATTTCATTGTGGTTTAGATACACTTGGAAGTGTGAATCTGTTACTTAGCTGCATTAGTTGAGGCAGCATTAACGCTGCCAAGTGTTTTCTCTGTGGTTCACTTTGGATGGCGATTGTGCTTGTACAGTGGAATAGTTTGTTGCAGATGTGAAGATTTGCTATCCACACCCAGCCTGAGCTTCCAGGCCGGCCTCTTCGCCATCTTGTGTGCTTTCCTTAGGAAATAGATACTGTAGAACTTGGTTTAGGTTTAAAGGGCATCATACCTGCTTTCTATAAAACCAGGGTCCTGGTACTTTGGGTTGATCAGTATGAATCTGAAACCAGCATTTAAATGAGAGACACAGCACGCCAGCAACAAAGTTCTTGACTTTGCTCTCAGTAAAGTTTTTCCTACAGATGTAGTGGTTTGCACACTTAACTGGTTTGCTTATATTAAGAAAGCGAATAGTTACTTTGAACCAGAAAGTTATATTTTTCGGTGCTTTAGACATTTGGATCTTTTTTGAAATATTATGGCTATTTAATTGTCAGACATGTTTAGAAAAACAATGACTTGTGATCTTGTTTAGGTTCAACCATACCACAAATAATTTCTTCTGTAATGCTTCAATAGTTTACCCTTGTACTTCCAAGGATTTCGTGGGATCAAATTCATCCATCGGAGTATCTCCTTCCATGGACACTGGCAAATAAACCACCCAATGAATACAGTTACCGTCTTCATTAACATTGCTGTCTGTTGGAACTAATGAATTTCCACCTAAGTTCAAGAGTGACTGCTGGCTGACATTTTAGATTTTCCAAACCCAAGTGATAAGTTTTGTCCATCACATTAGCATGTAAGTTCAGGGGTTAATAAGCGTTCTCATCCAATGTCAGTTTGACTTTGCAGGAGATGTTGCCAGCACTAACCATTTGTCCTGGGAGGAAAATGAATGGTGACATTTTATGAATTATATTTCCCCATTCTTGACCCTTGAGGCTGCTTAGGATTTTCATTTTGACAGAGCAGATTTATATCCCAAACTCCCTATGAAAGAAGAGGTCCTATGCTACATAATTTGAGCGGTCCAAAAGGCTCCTGTGAGTGCCCAGGAAGTCTGCTGTGGTCAAATGGGAGAGTAGGTGGATGTCCTTCCACTGAGAGGTTATGGTTGAAGTGCCTCTGTGCCCAGGAGCAACTGGTTAGCCTTTCTGCAGTTGTGGATTCATGATAAAGTTACCAGATTTGGTTTGAATCTTGTGCGTACAGTGATGGGATACAGAACTAAGGAATGAAAAGAAACATTTCTGAGCTGGGGGCCACCAGCTCAGTGACAGATCCTTCAAGGGCAGCTGAAAGGAGCTGGGTGCTTAGAGAAAGGAGGAAAAACTCAGAATGTGTCCATACCTTTGTATCATAATATCGCCAGAACAGCCTGGCTCAGTATCTGATTTGCATTTTGGGTAGTCAGTCGGAAAATGCTAGCTCTAGCATTATTATTTTTAAATGATTAGAGTTGTGGTATGATTCAGTGTGAAATGTGTGTTGTCCATGCTGAGAGAGAAATGGACTAAAGGAGCCTGGGGAGGCAATTAGACTTAGAGTGCTGCTGTGACTCGCTGTGCAGAGGGTCATTAGAGATGTTCATTCTTTTCCAAGTTTTCATTTCACTTGATCCAGGTTCTTGCAGAAAGCTTTCCTTCTGGGTTAAAATTGTTCCCGCTTGATTTCAGCCATGTGCTGATTCTTTAAAAGAAGAGGTTAACTAGATCTTTTAAAGGTATAATCAGGCAATTGCAATGCAGCCAAGTAATGCTGAGCCCCTACTAGTGAGATGAAATTGGTCTGTGTTAGGAACAGTGGGGTAGAACTTTTCAGACATACACTGATTGATCCTTTGGACACACCCTTTGGCTTGGACTCTGCCAACAAAGTGCTTTTGCTCTTGGAAAAGTATGTTTTCACAGCATTCTAGGAAGATGGGAATCCATTTCTTGTTTGTGTGGTCACCTATTAGGTTGTCGAGCCTAAGCAAATGAGGAGATAGCTCTGTCTGTGTACAGGAGTGGGCAGGAGAGACTGCCTGGGTGGAGGTAACACTCTGCTGAATTTGAAATGATTAGAATGAAACAGGCAGTGAAAAGCTGAAGGCTGTTCCCAGCACCCAGGCCCACATGAGCCAGTAAGTGTTAAGAAACAGCCTTGTGAGTGAGCAGAACTACAAGGAACTGATGGAAGATAAAGGATGATGAGAGAGGAGGTCCTCAAGTAAGGTAGGCAGTGGGGCCAGGCCACTGAGGATGAGTCTGTCATCTTAGCAGTTACAGGGGGGCCATCGAAGGGTTTTGTGGGCGAGAGACCTGATCAGCTCAGCTGGGAGTAGATAACACTGTCACTGGAATGGGGGCAGCGTCTGAGGTACTGAGGCAGAGGGCAGCATAAGGATGGCCGAAAAAGGAGTGGATCGTCCTGGGAGAGTAGGTTGTCCTCTCCTTGGCTGGTCTGATAACTCAGCAGTTAGAACTGAGACAGAAAGGCCAAGACATATTCAAAACAGCTCTAAACAGTGTGCCACTACCATCCACAATTTAAATCAGAAGCTGGATCTGTTTTTCATTCTTGTCTTCGCCTAGGGTGTCTCTGAGCTGGTGGTGAGTTCGTGTGCGTAGAATAGAGCTGAATTGGAAGCTCCGTGAGAGCTTAGGGCACTCAGTGAGGGTAAGGTAGAAACAGCAGCTTTAAAAAAAAAAAAAAGACTTCGCTGGCTCTCTCACCCCCAGCACAGTGCCAGCATATGGGTGGTGCTCAGTGAATGTTGAAGATTTGGCTGTGTCAGCGTTTGGAAGACATCTGTACTATCATCAGTGAGTACTTAAGGTTGATCTTCTATATTTCTGTTGATTAGTGCTTTCTCAGTGACCAGCTGTGTTATGCAAACCAAGTTTCTAAACTTGGAAATTTGGTTATTTTGTAAATGTATTTAGTAGCATGAAATACTAAGGAAGGAGTTGTATCACTTTGCTAATTTTGTGAAAGATTTTGTATCACTTTGCTAATTTGACATTATGCATGGCTAAAAATACAAGTCTTGATGGCAGCACTGGTTCAGAAGAGCAAAATAGATGAAAATAACCAATGTCAATGGACAGTCGAGGAAGAGGCTGTATTTATTTTGCATAGAGACATGGCATGATCTGTCTTCAGTTTTAGAAAAATCAGTCTGGCTGCAATGTGGAGAATTCACTGTTTGAAAGTCAAGGTTTTAGAAGCTGCAAGGGTTTTAGGAGGTTGAATGTAATAATCCAGGTTAGAGATGATGGTAGTTATTGTTAGAGAGGATAAGAAGTGACCATATTCGATATATGCTTTACAAGTAGAGGACAGGATTTGTTGATGGGTTGGTTAAAGGGTATAAGAGAAAAGAGACAAGGATGACTTTTAGGTTTGATCTTGAGCAGCTGGGAGATGGCAGTCCTATTTCCTGAGATGGATGGCTGAGAGTAGACCAGGCTTTGGAGTGTGGAGATAGGTCATGTGAGAAGGAGAGATGAAGAGTTCAGTTTAATGAAGAAACCAAGCAGAAAGTTGAATATACTAATCTGGTATTCAAGAAGGTCCCATGTAGATAGATCAGTGTGGGAATCATTAGCCTTTAGATGATGTATAAAGCCAGGAGGCTGACAAAGGTCTCTGGAAAAATTGGATTTGCTTTTCTGAAGCTTTTTAAAAATTAGAACATTGAAAGCATTGTATCCTTGATCATGTCTTCTAAAAGACGTGCACATAAGCAATCTTTCTTGAAGATGAACCAAAATGTACATGATAAACAT
>SJYX01007102.1:362581-402985 GCA_006410675.1 Oreotragus oreotragus | reverse complement strand
GAACTGATGGAAGATAAAGGATGATGAGAGAGGAGGTCCTCAAGTAAGGTAGGCAGTGGGGCCAGGCCACTGAGGATGAGTCTGTCATCTTAGCAGTTACAGGGGGGCCATCGAAGGGTTTTGTGGGCGAGAGACCTGATCAGCTCAGCTGGGAGTAGATAACACTGTCACTGGAATGGGGGCAGCGTCTGAGGTACTGAGGCAGAGGGCAGCATAAGGATGGCCGAAAAAGGAGTGGATCGTCCTGGGAGAGTAGGTTGTCCTCTCCTTGGCTGGTCTGATAACTCAGCAGTTAGAACTGAGACAGAAAGGCCAAGACATATTCAAAACAGCTCTAAACAGTGTGCCACTACCATCCACAATTTAAATCAGAAGCTGGATCTGTTTTTCATTCTTGTCTTCGCCTAGGGTGTCTCTGAGCTGGTGGTGAGTTCGTGTGCGTAGAATAGAGCTGAATTGGAAGCTCCGTGAGAGCTTAGGGCACTCAGTGAGGGTAAGGTAGAAACAGCAGCTTTAAAAAAAAAAAAAAGACTTCGCTGGCTCTCTCACCCCCAGCACAGTGCCAGCATATGGGTGGTGCTCAGTGAATGTTGAAGATTTGGCTGTGTCAGCGTTTGGAAGACATCTGTACTATCATCAGTGAGTACTTAAGGTTGATCTTCTATATTTCTGTTGATTAGTGCTTTCTCAGTGACCAGCTGTGTTATGCAAACCAAGTTTCTAAACTTGGAAATTTGGTTATTTTGTAAATGTATTTAGTAGCATGAAATACTAAGGAAGGAGTTGTATCACTTTGCTAATTTTGTGAAAGATTTTGTATCACTTTGCTAATTTGACATTATGCATGGCTAAAAATACAAGTCTTGATGGCAGCACTGGTTCAGAAGAGCAAAATAGATGAAAATAACCAATGTCAATGGACAGTCGAGGAAGAGGCTGTATTTATTTTGCATAGAGACATGGCATGATCTGTCTTCAGTTTTAGAAAAATCAGTCTGGCTGCAATGTGGAGAATTCACTGTTTGAAAGTCAAGGTTTTAGAAGCTGCAAGGGTTTTAGGAGGTTGAATGTAATAATCCAGGTTAGAGATGATGGTAGTTATTGTTAGAGAGGATAAGAAGTGACCATATTCGATATATGCTTTACAAGTAGAGGACAGGATTTGTTGATGGGTTGGTTAAAGGGTATAAGAGAAAAGAGACAAGGATGACTTTTAGGTTTGATCTTGAGCAGCTGGGAGATGGCAGTCCTATTTCCTGAGATGGATGGCTGAGAGTAGACCAGGCTTTGGAGTGTGGAGATAGGTCATGTGAGAAGGAGAGATGAAGAGTTCAGTTTAATGAAGAAACCAAGCAGAAAGTTGAATATACTAATCTGGTATTCAAGAAGGTCCCATGTAGATAGATCAGTGTGGGAATCATTAGCCTTTAGATGATGTATAAAGCCAGGAGGCTGACAAAGGTCTCTGGAAAAATTGGATTTGCTTTTCTGAAGCTTTTTAAAAATTAGAACATTGAAAGCATTGTATCCTTGATCATGTCTTCTAAAAGACGTGCACATAAGCAATCTTTCTTGAAGATGAACCAAAATGTACATGATAAACATTTTCTTGACTTTGAAGGGCATAAGCAAAGCAGTTTAAGAGGGAAAGCTATTGACCAGCACATGGCTAACAAACCAAAGAAAAGAAACACTTTTAAGTGTTGGTATCACTTGGTCTCCTGGCTAGCAGTTAGCAACACTAAATATCAAAGTTTTATTTTGTAACGACATGAAAAGAACTAGAATGTAAATTAAAGAATAAGCCTGTCTTTGAGACTTATTTTTGTTAATTCCTCAAAGGCAAGGAATGAATTGACAAGTTGAGGATTTTCTTCGTAGATTTTCAAGTTGCAGACATAATGCACACAACCATCTTTCAGGGGGCGGAGTACAAAATGACCATCTCTCTCTCATTAATATTCTAGGAAAATTCGAGTTCGATTCGAAGGACAAAGTTTAGGGGGAGAAATAAGCCTTTGCCATTACTGATTTTAAAAACAGTAAGCACAATAACCTAAAATCTCTGTTCTTGGAATGAGAAAGCATGATGTTATCTAATAGTTTTCTTACTGAGATTTTTGACCCATGAGAAGCAGGTGATGTATCTGGATGAGTGAGAAATGCAGCTTTGCCCCGTATCCTGGCCTGATTTTCTTCGATGCTCTTTGGAGTCGATGCCAAATCTTTAGGTGGGAACCAGAGGCCTTTGCCATGTGCCCTGCAGAAACTTACCACCGTGTCATAGTACCTGTCAGCTTCTGGGTTGCTCCTTCCACATGCTTCACTTTTTGCAGTAACTCTGGAAGTCCCATCAGGATGGCTCCTTAGAAAAGGCTTCCCTGAGATTAGAAGTTGTACTTTATTTCTGGAACAATTTATGGACCTTTAACTTTGTGTGCTTATTTTTAATAGAAAATTATAGCCAGCAAATCACAGGTGGGAAATGAAGGAAGTACTGGAAGTATTTTATCAAGGAAACATTCCTTGGTGTTAACTACTAGCCAGGTGATGGTAGTCATGGTGGTAGAAGGGTAGCAGTGGTCACAGCTCACAGGTACTGACTGCACATGTATACCGGTTGCTGTGCTGAGTGCCTTCCCTGCTCTCCATGGACATATGACCCTATGAGGCAGATACTGTTATCACCTCACTTGCACAGTTTGAGGAAACCAAGGCACAATAAGAATAATAGCTTGATGAGGGCACTTGGTGAATAAGTAGCAGAAATGGGATTTGAGCTCATCTATCAGTTCAGTTCAGTAGCTGAGTTGTGTCCAGCTCTTTGCGACCCCATGGACTGCAGCATGCTAGGCTTCCCTGTCCATTACCAGCTCCCGGAGCCTACTCAAACTCATGTCCATCACATTGGTGGTTCCATCCAACCATCTCATCCTCTGTTGTCCCTTTCTCCTCCAGCCTTCATTCTTTCCCAGCATCAGGGTTTTTTCCAATGAGTCAGTTCTTCACATCAGGTGGCCAAAGTACTGGAGTGTCAGCTTTAGCATCAGTACTTCCAATGAATATTCAGGACTGATTTCCTTTACGATTGACTGGTTCAATCTTCTTCCAGTCCAAAGGACTCTCAAGTCTTCTCCAACACCGTGGTTCCAAAGCAACAATTCTTCAGTGCTCAGCTTTCTTTATAGTCCAACTCTCACATCCATACATGACTACAGGAAAAACCACAGCTTTGACTAGATGGACCTTTGCTGGTAAAGTAATGTCTCTGCTTTTTAATATGCTGTCTAGGTTGGTCATAGCTTTGCTTCCAAGGAGCAAGCATCTTTTAATTTCATGCTGTAGTCACCATTTGCAGTGATTTTGGAGCCCAAATAAACTCTTTCACTGTTTGCATTGTTTCCCCATCTATTTGCTATGGAGTGATGCTAAAGCTGAAACTCCAGTACTTTGGCCACCTCATGCAAAGAGTTGACTCATTGGAAAATACTTTGGTGCTGGGAGGGATTGGGGGCAGGAGGAGAAGGGGACGACCGAGGATGAGATGGCTGGATGTCATCACTGACTCGATGGACGTGAATCTGAATGAACTCCTGGAATTGGTGATGGACAGGGAGGCCTGGCATGGTGCGATTCATGGGGTCTCAAAGAGTTGGACACGACTGAGCGACTGAACTAAACTGAACTGATGGGACTGGATGCCATGATCTTAGTTTTCTGAATGTTGAGTTTTAAGCTAACTTTTTGACTCTCCACTTTCACTTTCATCAAGAGGCCCTTTAGTTCTTCTTTGCTTTCTGCCATAAGGGTGGTGTCACCTGCATATCTGAGGTTATTGATATTTCTCCCGGCAATCTTGATTCCAGCTTGTGCTTCATCCAGCCAAGCATTTCTCATGATGTACTCTGCATAGAAGTTAAATAAGCAGGTGACAATATACAGCCTCATCTATGCAGAAGTCCAGTGGTGTTCTTCACCATGGCTGTGGTACCTGTACTCCACTCAAGCAACAGTAATTGCAGCTGGGACATCCACCAGCCAACTGAGGTTTGAACTCTCTTGGGTACCACTTTCGAGCTTTGTGACCTTAAGCAAATGACTTTGCTTGTCTAAGCCCAGCCTTCCTCCTCTGTGAGGAAGAGATAGAAGTAGCTATTGCAGAGAGTTGCTGAGAGGAGTCATTACGTGCATTTGTGGGTGCTCCTGGCTCAGTAGAGGGAAGGGCTACCCCTGTGGCCCGGCTGGTAAAGAATCTGCCTGCAGTGCGGAAGACCTGGGTTGGGAGGATCCCCTGGAGAAGGGAAAGGCTACCCACTCCAGTATTCTGGCCTGGAGAATTCCNGTGCTCCTGGCTCAGTAGAGGGAAGGGCTACCCCTGTGGCCCGGCTGGTAAAGAATCTGCCTGCAGTGCGGAAGACCTGGGTTGGGAGGATCCCCTGGAGAAGGGAAAGGCTACCCACTCCAGTATTCTGGCCTGGAGAATTCCGTGGACTGTACAGTCCATGGGGTCTCAAAGAGTTGGACACGACTGGGTAACTTTCGCTTTTTCCTGGCTCAGTACGGAGAGCAGTGCTCAGTCTGTGGTAGATCATTTGGTTTTGTGGTAGATCTTTAATAAACATTTACTGATTCTAAGCTCATACCATAGCTTCCTCTGGGGGAAACCCAGGTGGGGATAAAGGAGATTGCATGTGGAGAGGGAAGGGCAAAACTTTCCATTCTAGGTGTTTCTCGCATCATCATGATACAGACAGGCACCAAGGAAATTGTATTCCTGCTGTTAACATGTGGTCTTTCTCAGCTTACCTTTTTGATATTAATTAGCATAAATAATCAAGTGAATATTTTATAAAAACCACATTTTATATGCCCTTAACATGATGTTAGGTTTTCTGAAGGCTATTCAGATGTCCATCCTGTATCTGTGGGTGGTGTGGACCAACTGGCTTATTTAAACTAGGAAATCAGGAAGAAGGTGCTTGGCAGTACACCTGTGAAGAGCTGTGGTCCATTTGTGCATAGCTGTGTTTGGCAGATAGGAATGGTTCTAGAATTGTTCGAGGAAGTTTTAGACCAGAGCACTCTGTGCAGTAAGTCAATGAAAAGACACAGATTTTAAAGAAGCTGTGGAAAGATGCAGGGAAAGTAGCTTACTGAGTAGATGTGGGTAAATTTATGGAAATGATAATGAGATCCTTTGCAGATGATAAAAATGCTTAAGCTGCCACTCAGACTCACAGAGTTGGATCAGTGTAACTTGCCTGTTGGAAGATGTTACACTTCCTCCTAAACTGCCAAGTAGCCTAGGGAGTTTTTTTTTTCATTCAGTTTATACCAGAGAACTATGTATGACATTCATGCACTCTTTCTTTCTTTTTCTAATAAGCTGGTCAAAGGATTGATAGGATTGCTTTTTTACCTAGTTTTCATTTGTATCTGCCCTTTTTCTTTACCGAGGTATAGGCACTTTGAAGACAGGTGCCTCATTGTAGGTGTCTGTAAGATCCCACGTTTCTGGGACTTAGCACACCGTTATACCACATGGCCAAGAACTAACAAGGAATTTTCTGAACTAACAGGATAGGTTTGCTGAAGTCCGTACTCTGAAGTTCATGATACTCATTCTAGCAGCTGATTGATTTTTCTTTCATGCCAAATCAAAAGGGCTGATTTCTGGGCCAAAATAATTTAGAGGAGAAAAATTACAGTGACTTTGGGTATCGGCCCTTGCCCTCTGTGTACCATCCATGTTTGGGACATGGTGACGGGTCAGGGCTGGGCCAGGGGTGGGACATGGTGATGGGCCATTTCCCATCCTCACTAAGCCTCCACCTTAGGTCTAGCAGATGCTGTGGACCCTTCAGGCCTGTTTGCAGACTTCATTCAGTGCAAACTCTGGGCTGTTGACTCTGGATTCCTGGCAGAAATGTGATTTGTGTTCTCAGTGGCCTTCTGCTGTCCTCTGACCTGGGAGAGATTGTCTTGAGGGGAGGGAGGGAGGTTAGCTTATTCAGATCCAACTCTGCTATTCTTTGGTTACTGTTATTGTGGTACCTTTGCAAAGAACCACAGAGCAGGGAACACAGACCTCTTTGCTTTACAATTTCCAGATTTCATCAGGGAATCTATTCAACCTTTTCCCCCATTCCTGGGTCCTGGCTCCAGTAGGATACCAAACAGACGCTATGCTTGTGTACCACACCCCAAATACCTCTTTCTTCCCTCTCCCTCTTCTCTCCCTTCCTGGATTGGTACAGAGTTTCTCCTTCCATGTTGGGAAACCATCCTGCATCTTTCATGCTCTGTGGTTTATAGCAGAGCTCTGAGATCTCTAGATTCTAATATAGATATTTAAAGGACAGCCTTGGGGATTTAGAGTACACTTCTCCCAGTAAAGCCAGGCCCTTGTTAATGAAAGCCTTGGCAAGCAGAAGCCCTGACTTTCACAACTATTGACTGGGAAATGAGCCATGTCTGTTTGGGAAGTGGAAGATCGAGCATGTCTCCTTTGTTTTGTTGTCCCCAAGAAACAATTCAGCTGCCTCAGTGGGAGGGGGGCTAAGGAGCACCGGAAATTACTGGGAAAGAAAAAACACGTGGTAATATGTAAACGTATTGTTCACCTAGAGAATCCAGTGTGGGCTGATAAATCCAAGAACCACCCTCCCAGATTCCTGGATGTTGAAACTTATCAATGACAGTATTCTGTTTGAATAGGAGGAGTGGAGAGTAGAGAGAGCAGAAGTACAGAGTGAGGAAAGTTCTCTTTTTGATTACATGAGTCGATGGCAAGTTTTAATTTTTTTACTTTCAATTTTATTATTTTGAAATATTTATTTATATAGCTGTATTGGGTGTTAGGTGAGACAGGATTTTTTTTTTTTACTTTGACTATGTAAACTCTTTTCATAGTTTTCCCTTTTAGCTGCCCAGCTTGACTTGTGGAATTTTAACTCCCCAGCCAGGGAGGAGTCCTAACCACTGGGTAACCAGCGAATTCCCTAAGAATGTTGAACTATTGTGTTCAGTTCAGTTCAGTCGCTCAGTCATGTCCGACTCTTTGCGACCCCATGAATCGCAGCATGCCAGGNTACCTACCATCTTACTTGGGTGTAGATCCTTGAAAGTCTTTAGGAACTGATTTCCAGAGAGAATGTTCACCTTGAGCCAAGCCATTGTGATTAGAAGCTACCACACCCTGTCATTATTTCTAGCTCCCTAACCCTCCTGCCCAGCTTTTGCCCATTCATTAAATTTTTAAAGTTTTTACCTGTAGGCTACCAGTGGTTCTTTGGCATAGAAAACAAAACCCATTTGTATGCCATATGATCTTATAAGGCTCTCGGATTTGGGATACTGCAGGTTTGATCATTTAAGCCAAAGACTTGTTTTCCAGAAATGATTGATATATATTCATTTTCCAAGAAACAAATATAAATCAGACGTTTGTTTCTCATAAGGCCAGTAGGTGCAAGCTGCAGACTAAATGAAGGGCATCAGAGATGGCTTTTTTGTTTTTTAACAAACAGGAGGACCTGCCATAAATGGGCAATTTTATGAAGCTGAACTTTTTCACCTTGGGGCTTTGAGATGCATGCACATTAAGTAGCTTGACATCTGTTACTTCTAGCAGGACCTCACTAGTCTTTGGGAAACTGACAGAATGATTTATTTTTTCTGCATGTGTCAGGAACTAAAAAAGTTTCAATCTTATGGAAAAGAATGAAAATTTTAGCTTGATGGAGGTAAGAAAAGATTCACTTTACCTATTTTGATGAGATTTTGGTTAGTATGTTCTATTTGCTTACTATAAGTGTCTGTCAGAATTGGGGTGGTTGGCAGGGATGAGAAAACCTAAGACATCTGTCACACAGCTTCAAATACAGGGTAGGGAAGTTTTTCCCTGTAAGTTTTATTATTTTTAACTGTGTAGTTCTAACTGTAAATTGAAGTTTCATGGCATGAAATAATTTAGAACTACAAATTTCTCCTGTATATACAAATAAACAAAAAAAGTTGACCTTGTTAATGTTTTTAGGACGAACTCACAGAAAAATGCAGAATTTCTTAAAATTCTGGGTTTTCTTTTAGGTAGACATACTACTCTGGATTCACTGAAAATGTTTAAATGCACAAATATTTGGAACACAAAGACCGTAAAACACAATGATTGAAAAANAAGTTGACCTTGTTAATGTTTTTAGGACGAACTCACAGAAAAATGCAGAATTTCTTAAAATTCTGGGTTTTCTTTTAGGTAGACATACTACTCTGGATTCACTGAAAATGTTTAAATGCACAAATATTTGGAACACAAAGACCGTAAAACACAATGATTGAAAAATCTTTGAAAAAGTATCTTTTGCTAATATTTCACTCAGCTGTCAAAACTAGAGTTAAGAGAGGTGGCAGGAACATTTATTTATTCATTTACTCGTTTGTATTTGAATTTTATAAGAAGTTGATAGATTCAGGATTTTTAAGCATATTATTATGGGGGACTTGATAGCCTATGGGGGTCCTGATCAGCTTTAGATCAATGTATTTGTATTAGAAATAGCTAAATTATTCATTTATATAAATGAAAATGCAATATATAGCTTTTTAACTTTAAGAATTCATTGCACTCACCTACATTTATTAGTAATAGTGAAACTTTCAGTAAATTGTCAATGCTTTATAAAACATAACTAACATATGGCTATTCCCAGAGGTTCTAAAATAAGATGCTTTTAATTATAGTCATGAATAAAAGAAGAAATAGCCATACTTTCTTATATGTATATTTCATGTAGATGTACTTCTCTAGTAAGCTTAGGAATTTGACCTCCTCATTTTTCTTTGTTAAATGGAATTATCCTCAAATTCCCACATACCTGTGGAAGAACCCATCACATTTTCGATTTAATTTTTTTTATATTGAGGTTATTTGGAAAATTAAGAGTTATCTTCCAAAAAATAGAAATTTCTATGTTGTTTGAAATGCTTTTCTCTTTTTAATCTTATCATCTCTGGGCATTTGTTATTTCAGTCTGTGTTGGCTGGAATATTAAAGTCAGTCACTTTGTACATAACCTCAAGGGCATTCACGTTGTCAGATTTAGTTCACGAGCAGACTGAGTCACCTCCAGTGGTGCTCAGAAAAATAAAAACAAATGCAGAATTATCCTTCAAACCAAAGAACTGCAATAGATGGATTGTTCCTAATTAACATTGTGAAACAAATGACTGGGTTTGGCCCTAACACGAGACCTGTTGTCTGTTTTTGAAGATATTTTGGAAAACGTATCAAATTTTCTTGGCAACTTTCATTGTAGAGGGGAGAAAGGACAAATAATTACAAAGATTTTAACCAAGCACAGTGATTTTTAATCTCTATTAAAAAAAAAAGAAGTCTGTTTAAGGGGGTAGTTTTTAAAAGTTTCTTTTCAATAGCACATCAATTTGCTAACAAAGAGTGCAGATTTCAATTACTGTAGACAACACCTGGAACCAATAGTTAGCTGAAATTTACAGTGAGAAGAAAGATGTGGGAAGCAACTGCTTCATTAGTTCATAAAACTGGAAGAGTCAAAGAAGAGAGGGCGTGATCCCCAGAGAACTTGACACCCTCTAAAAAACCCAAGGAAGGATTTAAAAGTTCATTTATAATTGATAAGTGCTGAGTCGGTAATGTTCAGTTTTTATCCTGGTTCTCTGATTTGGCTATTACAGTTTCATGAGTTTTGCCTTAACTTATCATTAAAATCTCAGTGATAAACTGGCAGCATTTCTTTTCTTAATATCTTTTAATTTTAAAAATAGTCATTGAGAGGAAGCAGAAAGATTTCATGGAGAATTTATAAAGTAGAAATAGCAGGGTTCAATGAATTTCCTGGATAATATAAGCCACACGAGTACCACGTTTACAAATACCATGTATATAATGATGTCATTACTCCTGTAAAGTCCTTCCAGTTCTAATACTGTAAGTCTAAAAAATGACTGGGCTGGGCTCTTGCCAGATTCCAGAGGACTTAGATGTTTACTCCTTCCTGTCTCACTGGTCAGATGGCTACTGGATCTGCCCTGTGGATAGGGGTGGGAGAGAGGTTGAGCGAGATATTCTAATACAGCTGTGTTTCCCTGGAGAAAAGGAAATAATGAAGGAAGGCCAAGATGGATTCATAACTATAGTCTGTATTGAGGGTGCTGAGGGGTGTAGATGGATCACCAGGTCACTGCAGAGTTGAAGTATGGTGGTGCTCCCCATGCATGGGGTTTTATAGGAGTCCAGGATGAGAATTATGGTATTGTGAAGGAATTAAGAGTATACCCACTCTCTCTCCACATTAACCAGTACCTCTCCACCTCTGTGCAGTGTGTCTCCCAGATTATAAACCCCTCCCATCCCTGAAGTTTCATTGCATGTGGAATGATTGTTTCAGTTGCTTCATCAATCAAATAGACTATTACATGGTAGCTTGAGAATCCATTCATTTCAAATAACCAACTTTATAAGATTTTCAAAACACAAATCACTTATGAGTTAGACATTCTAGTTTGTAGTCAATATCTTAGTTTAAGTAAGATTTTTATAATCAGTTCTAATATAGTATGCCAGAATTAATAACTTAAGGAGCTGTTGGGAACATCAGTAAAACCTAAGACTTTAGTTTAAAATCAGTATTATTGTACACAGTCATTAGGAGAGTGTATTAGGTCAGGGTTCTCCAGAGAATACATACATGATATTGTTTAATCGCTCAATTGTGTCTGACCCTGTTGCAAACCCATGAACTGTAGCCTTCCAGGCCCCTCTGTCCATGGAATTTTCCAGGCAAGAATTCTGGAGTGGGTAGGCATTCCCTTCTCCAGGGGATCTTCCCGATCCAGGGATTAAACCTGTGTCTCCCTTGCAGACAGATTCTTTACCATCTGAGCCACCGGGGAAGGCCCTATAAGATACATACATATATACAGATACATACATATACATGTGCATAAGTATATGGATATATTTATGTATGTATATGACTTCCTATAAAGAATTATCTCATGATTATATCAGCAGAGACCCAGGAAAGCCAGTGATGTCGTTGTGAGAACTAGAAGGCCAATGACTTAAGTCCTAGGCAGGATAAGAGAAGTTTGAGGTCCCAGCTCAAACAGGCAGAGAACTCAAATTCCTCCTCCTACCTTTTTGTTGTATTCAGGCCCTCCAGCAAGTTGGATGATGTTTACCCATCTTGGAGAAGTTAGTGTACTTTACTCAGTCCACTTATTCAAATGCTAATCTCTTCCAGAAACACCCTCACAGGCACACCCAGAAATNCCTTTTTGTTGTATTCAGGCCCTCCAGCAAGTTGGATGATGTTTACCCATCTTGGAGAAGTTAGTGTACTTTACTCAGTCCACTTATTCAAATGCTAATCTCTTCCAGAAACACCCTCACAGGCACACCCAGAAATAATGCTTTATCTGGGCACCTTATGTCCCAGTCAAGTTGACACATAAAATTAGCCATCACAGAAGACTAGATTCTCTCACTGAAATAAAAGAAATTGAAGATTTTCCCACAATTCCCTATCAGTGACCTGTAAGTAAAGACTGAAAGGCTTAGTTTAAATCTGTGAACGATTATAGTTAATGACAAGCCCATTCAATCTTTCTTGAAAATTAGCTGAAATAGTTCAAAAGCTATCTTTTACCAAATGCACATATCCATTCTTTGGTTAAGAAAGAAGTACTTAAGGAGACCAAGTAGTATACTGAAAATTAGGCAAAAATGTTAAGTCTGTTCATTTTCTGAAATGAATGAAATGTTATGGTTGAGATTTTATTTGATATGATGAGTAAGTCATGTCAAGAATACCCATGGTAATAGTGGTGTTAATTCTACGTTTTCTGCTTAGGAAATCAAGGCATCATGGCTGAAGTCAGGATATTGTGCCAGCTTCAACATGGACCCATTATAAGTTTTAACTGCAATTGAAATAAACCAGTTGTGTCTGGATAACCCTATGAAAAAACACCAAAGTTAAATTTGCTAGGGTTCCAGGCAAGAATCATCAATGGATGCTATAAAATACAGTGGAAAAAAATGGTATATTTCCATAGTCTTAAAGTATGTCCCCACAAGATACTATAGTTAACTGCAAAGAAAAAAGTAGTAACTCTACAGTGGAGAAACCACCTTAATCAAGTGATCGAGGTTAACATCACCAGCAATGAGACACATTGCCATCGTATATCTTCTGATAAGGTACACCGAGCAGGTACACATCATCACTTCTGTGGTATTCTTGCCAAAACTGCATATCCTACACTTAATCAGGAGGAAACGCAGACAAAACTAAATTCAGAGACCTTCTGCAAAATAATTGGGCAGTATTCTGGAAAGCATCAAGGTCATGAAAGGCAAAGACTGAGAGCCTGTTAGATGAGAGAAGGCTAAAGAAATAAAGCGACTGGATGTAATGTAGAGTCCAAGATTGAACCCTTGACCAGAGGACATTGGTTGGACAGTTGGTAAAGTCTGCATACGATCTGTAGGATAGTTAAGAATATTATATCAACATTAATTTCTTGGTTTTGGCAAGTGAGTGAAAGTGAAAGTCACTTACTCGTGTTCGACTCTTTGTGACCCCACGGACTATACAACCCATGGAATTCTCCAGGCCAGAATAATGGAGTCGGTAGCCTTTCCCTTCTCCAGGGGATCTTCCCAACCCAGGAATCAAATTGGGGTCTCTTGCATTGCTCCTTTACCAACTGAGCTATGAGGGAAGCCCTGGTTTTGGCAAATGTGCTTTATTTAATATCTTAACATTTTCTGAAACTAACTGAAGGCTGAGTCAATTTTTATACTATCTTCATAGTTTTTTTTAATATAAATCTGCAATTTAAAAATTGAAAGTTAAAATGAACAATAGACTTAATTTTTCTTCCACACAAGAATGATAGAATTATAAATTTGTTGGTTTTGTATAAAAACAATTTTACAATTAAAAAATCACTGGAAATATAAAATTCAGTGTTGAGTTTTTTAGGAATGAAAAGATGTGGGAAACATTCTTTCTCATAACTTGTGAACTAGGTGAAGTGAAGTGAAAGTCACTCAGTCGTGTCTGACTCTTTGTGACCCCATGGGCTATACAGTCCATGGAATTCTCCAGGCCAGAACACTGGAGTGGGCAGCCTTTCCCTTCTCCAGGGGATCTTCCCAACCCAAGGATCGAAGCCAGCTCCCCTTCATTGCAAGTAGATTCTTTACCATCTGAGCCACAAGGGAAGCCCGAAGCAGATGTAAAGTGTTTCCTTTGCCATTGTCTTTCCAGTACCGCCCACAGTGCTGGCACATAGAAGGTGAATGAAGGAGTAAACTGTACAGTATTTATTGGGTAGCCACTTGGTGGTGTTGGGAACTTAAGGGGATCTTAAACCTGGAGATGCTGGGTATAGTTAAGTGTTAGAGAGATGTAATCCTGTGTTTCAAAAATTCTCTTAAAGGATATAATTTTAGCATTAACCATCTCACATTGGGAAAGGAAATATATTTTATATAACTATTTATATACTTGTCTATACATTTTATTTATACATTTTTTTAAACCAAATATTTGGTGGTAGATTTAATATGTCTGCTTGGGAAATGGTATTTTACTTATTAGTGAAAATTTTTCCCTTGTAGTGTGGGGAAAGCAGTTATTATTTTCTGTGGCATGAAGTCTGCATTGTAATTTTTACTCCTGATGCTGTCTGATATTCCTAGGACAAATAATGCACTGTTTGGCAGAGTGTGTATTAAAAGCTGAATCTTCTTCCCTTTCTATCTCTGCTTCAGCATTTTAGGAAAATCTTTCTTAACTCTGTTACTTTTTTTTTTTTAAATCTGTCTCATTTACCAAAGATGCTTTCCTGTTTTATCAGAAAAAGCAATAGTACCAGCCTTCTTTCCCCTCTGGAGCAGTTGAACCTGAATCTTTCTAAGTTTAACTTGTTAATGGTTTCTGAGAATCTGTAATCACAAAATGAAGCAAGGGTTTTTGATTTAACGATTGTGAATGGAAACGTTATTTTTGTCTGTTATAGATTCAGACCTAGTCTCCAAGCTTCCAGTTAACAGTGACTATGAAAAAAAGAATACCCCGTATTTACTTACATTTATAGGGTTACAAATCCAGTTCTCCTACATTTGTTTGATCCTCATGACATTTCTGGGAGCTAGTCCGGGCAGGTGATGTCATTCTGCCTGCAAATAGTAGGACTCAAGACTGCATGGTTTGTAAGCAGTGGAGCTGAACCCAGGTCCTCCATCTCCCTATTCAGTATTGTCCCTTTAGGGGACCTCCCTGGTGATCCAGACTCTGTACTTCCAGCGCAAGGGGAACAGATTCAATCTCTGGTCGGCTACTAAGATTCCCCATGTTATGCACCGCCCCCCCCCCCCACAAAAAAAGCAGTACTGTGAGCCTGCAATATTGTCTCCTTTTCCTTGGTGCTGAGATACTTCTGAGATAATTGTTTAAACTCTGTGTTTTCCAAGATGCTCCTTTTGACTGGCAGCTGACCAAAACCATAAACTTTTCTATCATCTGAAAGTTGTTTTTAGAAGTACTGATGGGTGGTTGCAGTCATCAGTTCAGAATTTTACTGTTTGACCTTCAGTTGTTCTTGTAGCCACTTAGGAAAGTGCCTTTGCAACATTAAAACCAAGGGGAAGAGTATGTTTATGACTCTTTGGGGAATGAAAACGGGTTCCTTTCCTGCCACAGTGACAGTAGTGTCTTCAAATAAATCTTCGTATGGAGCAGTGGCCTCCTGATGTTCACTCATTCCCTTGTTGGCCTCTTTCCTCTTATCTCTAAAATGGGAATAGAAACACCCCCATCATAGAAGATCAGAAATAATAAACAAAGAGCTTAGCCAAACCACCAGATAGTATTTCAACAGGGCTACTTTCCTTCTCCCTTGAAAATGGATCTGGCAAGTCAGTTTGAACACAGGACACTGTAAGCTTGGAGCAGGTTGGCCTCCCCAGAAAGCAGACTCTGATATGCAGAGATGAGCTTGCAGGGTGTGTATCAGAGAGTGTTCTTGGGTGTCACACCAGTGGAAGGAACAGGGGAGAAGTAGGACTGGGCAGAGAGAATGCATGACCTGTGATGCTGGCCCAGTGACAGCCTTTGTCAACTTCAGCTGGAGTGGCCCTTCAGAGTTGCAGCAGGAGGGCCTGGCCCTCATAGCTACTGGGCGCAGGCCACCTGGAAAGAGGACATGACCTTGGGCAAGTCAGCTCTCTTCAGCTGAGGCAACCCTAGAAGGCTGCCCCTTGACTGCCCTAATGCTCTCGGCAGCTGGGAGAATATGTCATCCATTGCTGAAGAGGGGTCTTGGTGTGGCCACACCCACGACCTTACTTTATGTTTGCCTGGAGTCCAGAGGGCAGTGGTTCAAGCAGAATGGGGTTCTGCAGTTGGTAGAAATGTCCTCTTAACAGTCAAGGACAGCAGTATATTTTCAAGTAGCACTTGTCAAATGTCAGAAATGAATACATTTTATTCCATGTTCTTCTGATTTTTCAAAGTCACTTAGGCCCGAGAGAGTCCTGTGACCTGTCTGAAGGCCTCACCATGGTACCCGTGGCATAAGAATGAAGTCCTGTTGGTTGATGTGCGTATGTCTGCCCCACAGGCCTGCCTGCATAGACAGAATGGAACTGATCTCAAATGTATGGCAATTATGAGAACGAGAAGCTGGAGCATAGTAAGCCTTCCTTTGATTTTCCTATGGAGTTCATTTGCAGCATCAAAGCCATATTCAGGAGCAGACATCTCATTGCCCCCTCCCACATTTCCTTTGAAATTTTTTTTCCAGTCTTTCTAGACCGCCTGCTCCCATGGCCCTGCTGTCATACTGATGGCCAGCTGGGAGTCCCTTGAAGGTAGAAATGACCCCTTTGGTCTTAACTTCATCTCATGGAGGGGAAAGATGTTAAGGGGCTATGGGACAAAGACAGTTCTGTCCTGCACTTGTGATCATACCAGTAGAGATCTCCAAATGACTTCTATTTCATCTTCCCTTAAGGCCTATCCAGACAGCTCTTTAAAAAATAAGGTGGTGTCTTTGATAAGACTATTAACTTGGATTTCCCCATCATATTTTATCTTCCCCTACAGGAGAATTTTGTGTATGTGCAGAGGAGATGATCCCTTGTCCTCTTCTTCCGCTGTTTCCTATTTTATGAAGTAAAATCCCTGAAAAAGAATTTAGCTCTGCTTAATCCCCTTTCCCTTTTCACTTTGTCCTCCAGCTCTTATCCCAAAAAAAATCTTCTGACCCTTCAGAAATTCTACCTTTTCCTCCCTGCTTTTTTCCATTTGTGCGTGCCCCCAACACACACAACGATACTCATAAAGCTGATAAACCTGAATGTAGATATACATTCGTGACAAACCAGAGTGAAATACAGTATGAAATGCACGTGAATATGGAAAGAACCGGTTTTAAATGTCCTCTGAGTTCCTTTACAAAGCCCTGCTTTTGTCACTGCCTTCTCACTGTTGCTGACATGCTTCAAGTACCAGCATTCAGAATTTTACAGCTACTCCCATAAAAATGTTTATTTAATTTCTGGTCAGTCATAGCTCATTTCTGTTGTGAAAAACAGGAGTTTCATTTATTTTGTGTTAAATGGGATTCCATGGGATAGTCTCAGAACTCAAGGACAATAGCATCCATCGTGTTCTGTGTTGTAAATAACTTCCAAGTGACCTTTCAGACCACAACCTGTTTCTGAGTTGGAAATCCTTTTATCAGAAAGATGAAGCCAAAACTTTGACTTTGAGGGATGACTTTCCTTCCTTTGTGTCACAAGGAACAAAATATTTCATTATTTTTTTTCCCCCACATTGTGTTCCATTTGTCTTATGTTGTCAACCCATAAGGGGCAAGGGCAGTGTTGCCAGGCTTGACTTGAATTGTGATGTGTAGCATCATCATCAATGTTATTTTGATCATGATGATGAATATGGTATCATCTGTGATGTAGAGCTACATGATTGTCTTCTAGTAGTTTTTATAATTTGTTTCTGTTTTTGCTTTTAAAAGTCACAACTCTGTGATTGAATTGCTCCATACTAAGTTTAAAAGTTTTAAAGTATGAATTTGTTCTTTACAAGAGCAAGCAATGTCACTGAAACTGAGAAATAAGTTCCTGCTTCACAGCACGATTTTGCTTTTTTTCAGTCTTCATAGAAAACACTGGTGAATTATAGATAGGATGCTTTTCAAAACCACTCAATTTTTAGTAAAGTCACTAGATACTAAACTGATATTATGTAAAGGAATAATATGTGATAAGAGGCAACTGTTTCTGATTTTCAAGATGCTTAAGCTATACATTTAATTAACACTTTCAGCTTATACACATAATTTTAGCTAGTTTTTTTTGGGGGGAGGGAGGTTGGCCATACCATGTGGCATGTAGGATCTTAGTACCCTGACCAGGGATCAAACCTGTGCCCCATGCATTAGAAGCGTGGAGTGCTGTTGGACTGCCAAGGAATTCCCCACATACAATTTTAAAAGACTGGAACATAAGCTATGTTTATATACATGTTTGTTAATCCAAATAAATTTCTATACAGTAGCAAATGAACAGAGATGAAAACAATACCATAAAGTAGTTTTTATGTCTGTTTAAAACTGTATTCTCAGGATCCTTAGGACTGAAACAATAGCATTGAACCTTTGTATTTCCAGCTCTATGAAGCATTCATTCTCTGTGATCGTTTCTGTAGCTCTTTTTCAATTTATAAGAAACAAGGGAATCAAGACAGTATTTGGTCATGTTCAGTAAACCCAAATATTATTGGGATGCCCCTGGAAAGATAGGATGAGACGACTTTCATTTGAAGACAGAGCTAAGTTATAACAACTGGTGGCAAGATGAATTTTCAACTATAGACTTGTTTCATGCAAAAATGCTTGGAGGATTTGGGGGCTTACTTGAAAAGTTGTATCCAGAGTAGAATCTAAGCATTCCATATGTTTCAAGTGCATTTGATAGAAATGCAGATAGAGATTTCATGAATGCCTGAGTTTTCTTTGAATCTTTCCTTTGTGAAACCAGTTTTCCTTCCTTTATGATACAATATATGCTACCATTAGTAAACATGAGTCATTCATGCTTTCAGATCTTTTGCTCTTTGGCCTAGGACTGCCTTCCCCTTTCAATTGCATAACCTGAAGCATAAATAAAATAGCATTTATCCATCCATTCATGAACTTAGTACATTGCAAGGTAGAATTACTTGATTAATTCAAAGACTGGAAATGGCTAGCCATTTTAGAAGGTAAAGATCAAAGTCTTGCCTTGAACTATATCTTTAAAAAGTGTTACTCTCCAATATGATCTGTGATTTAATATATTTTAGATGTTTTAAGTTACGAGCAGTGCCCTTGACATTCTCTGACTCTGTTAAAACTTGGGTACCATTTTTCAGAGGCTTCATTCATTCATCCCGTGTGTTTATTCATTCTCTGTTCATGCACTAACATAATCCTATGCTGGTGTACAGGAGATGAATTCGAAACAATTCAAGTTTTCAAGTAGAAAGACAAAGATAAGTCAAGTGTATGTGATACCTTGCATGATTTAAGATATGGTCATAGTCCCCTTGGAGCATAGATAAAAGAATAATTGATTTCATTTGGGTCCAAGGATGGAGAAAGAGAAAGGGTAGCATCAGGAAATTCAAAGAGTTAACCTTGGAGCTAGACCTTCAGCTCAGGCTACTTTGCAGCTCTTGTGTAGAAGGCGCGGGGAAGGCAACTGCCCCCAAGGGGGATAATACGTATAAAGGCACTGAGTTCTGCATGAAAGAGCCTGATGAGGATTTGGATATGGTAGTGTGGAGGGCAGTGTGTGGAGAGGTAGGTGGGATGGGAGCCTGGAAAGTAATGGGAGTGCCGTGGTAAAGGACTTTCTAGGAGATGCTGAGAGCAGACCTTCCCTTCTGCTTTATCAGACGGTGGGGACCAATGTCCATTCTTTCAGAACTCAGGCAGTGACTAAAACCGAAGCAAGGCTGGTTTGGGGACAGAGTGCTTCAGTTATATATTATACCCTGTCAGTGCTGAGCTGAAAGACTTCTTCCAGACTCTCAGAATTGCAGGCTGGCAGGGACCTTTCAGTTCACCTTGTTCAACTCCTTCTTTTATAGAGGAGGGATCTGAAGCTCAGTGAGACTGAAGAACATAATATAGCTCACCTTTAATAGTTATCAGATATTCCATAGGTGAAGAGTGAAGTCAGAATCCACGCACATAGACTCCTTGGGTAAGAAATGAGATGATGCGCAGTTATGACCCAGGCAACCTGTCATCCAAGTTTTAAACATTTCCTGTGAAAGAATGAGTTTTCACAGGTAATATAGTTTGGCTCTTAGAATTTTGTGTGCCCTCTTAAAGTAGAAGTGCCCATAAAGGAATCTTACTGCCCAAGACCAGACACTTAACAGGAATAGCCCTGCCCTCCTTCATTCCCTCAGTGACTATTTACCGAGCTCAATTTGTGTGCCAGGCTCTATAGGAATTATACAGACAACTGGGAACTGAAGCCAGCCTAGTTCTTATATCCACGGAATTTTCAGTCCGTTGCAGGAGACATCCTTCCAAAACTTACACAAGTAAGGGAGGCTGATTAAGTGGTATATGGTGCTCTGAGCACATGGAACTGGGGTGAGAGGATGTATTTCAAGAAAATCTGCTCTGAGAAGCCTTATTTAATCCTTTACTACCTTTTGCAGTTTCTTTATCATTGACCCCATTTTCCTGATGAGGTAATGGAGACTCTTGAGAGATTAGGATCTTGGACCAAATCACACAGCTAATAAGTGGTCAGATCTGGGCTCATACCCATATCTCATGATACCAAGTTTGATGATCTTTTCCTACAGCCAGCCTTTTTGTTTGTCTGTTTGTTTTTGGCCACTCAACATGTAGGGTCTTAGTTCTCCAACCAGGGATGGAGCTCATGTTCCCTGCAGTTCAAGCTTGAAGTCTTAACCACTGGACCACTGGGGAAGTCCGTACCCCCAGCCTGTTTGACATCAACATTTAAGAAGAAAGCTAACTCGGATATTAATGCATATATATGAAGTGTAGAAAGATGGTATTGATGAACCTATTGGCAGGGCTGCAGTGGAGATGCAGACATAGAGAAGAGACTGGAGGACGCTGTAGGGGAAGGACAGGGTGGGACGAATTGAGAGAGTAACATGGAAAATATACATTATCTTAGGTAAAATAGACAGTGAAAATTTGCTGTGTGACCACATAGAGGGAAGGGATGGGGAGGAAGGTAGGAGGAAGGTTCAAAAGGGAGGGGACATGTATATACCCATGGCTGATTCGTGCTGATGTATGGTGGAAACCAACACAATATTGTAAGTAATTGAAAATTGAAAATAAGTAATTGAAAATTGAAAATAAGTAAAATTTTAAAAAGAGGGCTAAGAAAGTAGATCTACAGCAGAAGGCTGGAAGGTTTGAGAGACGTGGTAGAAGAGAGGATGGCCTCCTGAAAGGCAATATAAATGTAGTGACCGTGGGGGAGAGAGCAGTTTCAGAACACAGTGAAGGACTGAGGCGTGAAGGGGTGGTGCAGAATGAAACTAATGAGTGGGACTGCCATGTTCAAGAGATGATGGGATAGGAGAGAGCCACCAGCAGTAGGGGAGGTATTTCTGGCTGCCTGGGAGTTAACACGGGCGTTTGTGAGTGGTCAGAGCTATACCCAGAGCTGAGTTAGGGCACCCACACACTTAGACCTCTAGGAGAAGCATCAGTAGTGCAGGGTTGAACCACGAGGGTTGTGAGAGGTTAAGGTAACTTCATGAGTGTAAAAAGGCAATTCTGAGGGTAAGTTCGCTTTGGGGTCTTAAATTGTACTCAATCTACTGTCTGTTTGGTTGTTGATTCCTTTTAAGAAGAGATCCCTGAAAGTTATTTGAAGTAATCTGTCAAGATACAGACCTTTGATTATTTTTCAAGCAAACACTGTTGAGGCCATCAACATGAGGTCATAGGGTATTGATGGTTATAGTTAGAAAATGACATCATGGATTAGTGCTTATCTAGAATGTTTTAACTTGGTTACTGTAGAGTTATTTTTATCTGTCTCATGTACTTTGGGCTATGTTTTCTGTCCGGTGTTTTGATTGCTACTGCTAATTTTGTTTTAAGATCATAAAATGGCTTTAGACTTCTCTGAAAGCCCATTACTTATTGGCATGTTTTGATTTTTGACAGATTCATGTGTTCCTTCAGGCTTTTAAAATACATTCATAGCAGTAACAATAATTTACTTGGGGGATTGGTGGTGTTTCTAAATCTTATGATCTGAAAGATAGAAAATTGTAAAATTCACTTCCAAAGTTGGGGGCTTTTAAAAATCAGGCGGCTGAAGCATCTACTATCATTTTTAAAATGTGACTTGCAAGATGATTTCAGCATGTGAAATATTTAACAGGAAATGTGTCTTCTCTTTCTGTGTGCTGAGGTCGTGTTCTTTACTTTCTAGCCTGGTCTCCCGTATGACTCAGGTGCTAATTTCCTGGGAAGAATCTCTGTCCTTCATTCTCTCTTAACCCCTCAAATTGCCTGCTGCTGCTGCTGCTGCGTCGCTTCAGTCGTGTCCGACTCTGTGCGACCCCATAGACGGCAGCCCACCAGGCTCCCCTGTCCCTGGGATTCTCCAGGCAAGAACGCTGGAGTGGGTTGCCATTTCCTTCTCCAATGCATGAAAGGGAAAAGTGAAAGTGAAGTCGCTCAGTCCTGTCCGACTCTTAGCGACCCCGTGGACTGCAGCCTACCAGGCTCCTCCATCCGTGGGATTTTCCAGGCAAGAGTACCGGACTGGGGTGCCATTGCCTCAAATTGCCTAGGGATGGTACTATATCTGGTATTATATCCCAGTCCTGCCTAGCCCTGCACCGTGTTTCAGAAACCAGTAAGTCTGTAAACATTAGGTAAGGCTGATCGGTGACTCCTCTCTGTGTGCCCCCTCTTCCCCCAGTTCAAATGATCTGAGAGCTAAGGTGTGTGGGAATTGTCACATTTGCCATGTGTTTCGACCCAGGGGAGAGAAGTGACCATTACCAGTGATTACTACAGAGAAGAAGACTGCTTTAGCACCATGTGCTGGGCTAGACCCTGAGGACACAGTAGTGAGCAGTGAGTAATGAGGACACAGTCCCCCTTACAGTGGACTTTACGGTGTATGGAAAAGAAATATCCTGGAGACAGCATAGCAGAAGGGTCAACCAAGCTTATTAATGAGTAAGACGTATAGTCCTCGTTTATTACTGAACACATATTTATTGAGTCCCTACCATGGGGTGGGCTTCTGAATGGGGAGTGATTGTAGCAGTGAGGTAGAGGGACACTCCTTGAGCAGCTCTTCAGGCAGTATCTTTGTTTACATATGTTATTGAGTGATGTTAATATTTTGTCTACAATCTTAGTAACTATCACACCTTTGAAATTTGTATTAACGACACTTGTTTGACCAAACAGTTAGCAAAGTATGTAAACTTTGATTTTCTTCTGAAACATGTCATGTTAAAATATGACAGCCAGTTCTAACCATCAGTGTGTATTTCCTGCTTACGTTCTTTTTTCCTGGTCAGTAACATGCAATAGTAAGCAGTATAACCGGCCATTACTGACATGATTATCCCCATATATTCTGTGTCATTTCTTACAGTTATTGCCAGCTTTCGAGGAACTGTGCCATATGGTCTGTCATTGGAAATTGGAGATACAGTTCAGATCCTGGAGAAGTGTGATGGTAAGTAGACTAGTATTGATTGTTTGCAGTTGGGTAAACAATATCCTCAGCATTGGGCAACTCATAAAATTTACAAATTCTTTTCATACTTCTATTAATCTCTGGGATTTTCCCCTTAGTCACAATGAACCATTTTTTACAAAACTATTTTCTTGCATGTTCAATGTTTGGCTTATGGGAAAACATTGTTTGGTATTTTTAAACTGATTATGTTTTTTCCTAATATTATTTATTTATATTTGCTAGATGCAATTGAGACTGTTAAATTTCTGAGAGTTCATGACTCAGGGCCAAACTCTAAGGCCTTTCTTGGAATGTCAAGAGTCTGGTGGGCTCCCCAGGACAGAAAGAAACAGAGGTCCAGAGCAGAAATGCTTTAACCAAGGTTGAGTAACCAGATTCCTTGGGGTGGCAGGCCAACTCTGCTCTAGTCGTATAACCTCTTCCTCCTCATCTCCCCCAAATTTGGACTGAAATTATTTCCTCCATCTTAAATGTTAAGTGAACTTATATGATTAATTTGTATAAGAGGTACCTCATTAAATCAACCTGACTGCAGCCATGAAATTAAAAGACGCTTACTCCTTGGAAGAAAAGTTATGACCAACCTAGATAGTATATTCAAAATCCGAGACATTACTTTGCCAACTAAGGTTCGTCTAGTCAAGGCTATGGTTTTTCCTGTGGTCATGTATGGATGTGAAAGTTGGACTGTGAAGAAGGCTGAGCGCCAAAAATTGATGCTTTTGAACTGCGGTGTTGGAGAAGACTCTTGAGAGTCCCTTGGACTGCAAGGAGATCCAACCAGTCCATTCTGAAGGAGATCAACCCTGGGATTTCTTTGGAAGGAATGATGTTAAAGCTGAAACTCCAGTACTTTGGCCACCTCATGAGAAGAGTTGACTCAGTGGAGAAGACTCTGATGCTGGGAGGGATTGGGGGCAGGAGGAGAAGGGGACGACTGAGGATGAGATGGCTGGATGGCATCACGGACTCGATAGACGTGAGTCTGAGTGAACTCTGGGAGATGGTGATGAACAGGGAGGCCTGGTGTGCTGCGATTCATGGGGTCACAAAGAGATGGACACGACCGAGCAACTGAACGGAACTGAACTGCTAAATTGCTTCAGTCATGTCCGACTCTGTGTGACCCCATAGACGGCAGCCCACCAGGCTCCCCCATCCCTGGAATTCTCCCGACAACAACAGTGGACTGGAGTGGGTTGCCATTTCCTTCTCCAATGCATGAAAGTGAAAAGTGAAAGTGAAGTCACTCAGTCGTGTCCGACTCCTACCGACCCCATGGACTGCAGTCTTCCAGGCTCCTCTGTCCATGGGATTCTCCAGGCAGGAGTACTGGAGTGGGGTGCCATTGCCTTCTCTGAAATCAACCTAGTATGTTTTCAAATGCTTCTATTCCTTGTAACAAAACATACCTAAACACTAGTCCTTAAAAAGATCCCAGATAAAATGACTACTTTTTTTTTTTTAACAAAATGGCCATATTGTAAAGTCCCATCAGCATATCCAAAGATACGGTTTTCCTCTCAATACATTGTCCTTATTAGGAATTTATAATATGGTAAGACTCTATCAAATTAAGATTCATTATTGATAAAATTGTGTTCTCCCAAATAGAACTATTACTTTTATTTAGAGCCTGTCATTAAATGGTGGTGATACATGGACATTTATTTTATCCAGTGTCACTAATATATTTAAAAATATAAGGTTTTTCTCTGTCATTGCCAGATATATTTTGTCTGTTTCCACTTCGTTTACAGATAAATATAAAATCTGTTATGAATGGGTGAAAATATACCTACCAGCTAATGGGAGCTGTATTGTAATGTAAAAATCTTTCTGTATGGTGAAGTTGGACCCAGACCTCACTGTGACATTTCTGCAATTCTCAAGAAGTTTTGGTTACTGTTAAACTAATTATTTAAGAATGGATATATTTCTTGGATGGATGTCTTTAAGGAATCTAATAAATCCTGACATTATAGATTGCAATTCTCAATTCATTCTACTTTTTCCAGGCTGATTGTAAAATGGTATTTTACAAAATATTTTTTCAAGAAAACTCGTGAGGAACAGAAATATTTAAATACAAAACTCAAATACTTCTTTCTAAAAGTTCAATTAATCAAAAAGATTCAGTTCAATACAACATTGGTTTTATGATAAAATAATTTCTTCCAATAAGCAAAATGGTTTCTGTAGTTGAAGAAACAATAAGTTGAAAATAATACATTTATAGGAGGCTGTGTATTAGCTTCTGGAGTAAAAAAGGATAACCCACTCAAGTATTCTTTCTTGGAAAACTCCATGGACAGAGGAGTTTGGAGGCCTGCAATCCATGGGGTCACAAAGAGTCAGACACAACTATTCAACTGGGCACACACCCAGCACATGTATATTAGCTATATAAATTCATATGCGTATATATATGTATACTCTGTAATTGTTTAAATTGTAAAAAGTTACATTCCCCCTTAAAGACAGTGCTGTAAAACTTAGTCACTTTGGAGGTTAACTAATAGACATTCTGCAGAATAAAAATTATGGTGAGTCAGTTGATGGGACATTGGATGAAAGAGTGCCATTAATGCTCTAAGTGGATGAGACCGGGCTTCTTTCTTCTTATGCTATCAGACTGATCCTCACCCAAGATGGCAGGCGATGTGTGAGTTCAGTACTGAATTGCTGGCTGAGCACTGCTCTTTGATGGTAGAGCCAGGGCTTTGTATTCAGGCAAAGACAGTTTGGAACCATATTAAATCTTGTGTAGATTCTTGAATTTCTTTGAGATATAGTGTGACATTTTATAAAATGGAGTGAACTAGGCTCAGAGAGAGGTCACTTAACTTGCCCAAGAGTTCAACAGCTAATACTTATTGATAGTAAAACCAGAATTTAAGCCCAGTGCTCTGATTCTCAAACCTTTACTTCCATTATGCATGTTTGTATTTTTATGCATATTTCCAATACAATTTTTAAATGATTTTATTGATAGAAGACTGAAACTTGTAGTCACTTGACTTTTATAGTCTAGCCTACTTCCAACTCCCACATGTTTATACCTAGAATATCTACATGTAAGGTAAAAGTCTGTCAGCAAAAGATACATTGATTTCTAATGATTCTTCAAATTATTATAATGATGTATTGAAATATGACCATGATTATTTCTCCACAGGCTGGTACAGAGGATTTGCCTTAAAAAACCCAAATATCAAGGTAAAAATAATTACTTTTAACTGTAATTATGGGATTTTTAAGAAAGACAGTTAATTTGCTTTATTTCTTTATACAATTGAAATTACAGTTGGGACTCAGTTGAAATAATAAATGGCAATACAGATTTTCATAATTTTGGAAATTCCTTTGAACTTAGATTATACTTAAGATAAACTATTCAAGTGATAATCCTGTGTAGCTCTTGAAATTTATACTGAGAAGACCTTAATAAGCTTATTATATATAAACAAAATCTTTTTGAAGTGTGAGTTTTGCAGAAAGCTAAATTAAAATTCAGGCAGCAGAAATATATATTCCAAAAGACATAATGAATAGAGGTATTTAATCTTTATTTTCTGTGATATCATTTGTAAAAGTTGGTGTGGAGAGTGGTTTATTTTAGGTATGTTATGAGTTCCTTTAGGTGTGAGGAGCTGAAATGTGGGGAAATCAAATTATAAAGAGTCCATCTTTCTTACCGTTCCAGACAGAAACTGACTCATTATCGTTCATATATTTATATAAATCCTAAGGAATTATAGTAGGAAGTAATATGAGTTTTCTTTTACCTTTCCTTTGTGTGGTTTATGATGTTAACACTAATCCTTACTTCTATATTTTTTGACTTTGTTCCTATCTTCCCATCTTTACCCATGCTACCCACATTCACTAATATTTTCTTATATGCTATGCTCATTTTTTGGTTTAATTCTGATTTTCTTAGGATTGTAGATAAGAAAGTGTGTCATTTCTCATTTCCAAAATATAATTAATCTAGTTTGCCTGCGTTTCTGTTTAAGTATACCTTTTTTCCTGGATCATCCAACTGTGTTAATTACTTTATTTCATTTATTTTAGGTCATTCTAAAGGAGATTCTATACTTTAGCTCTCATTTAAAGTTATTTTTGGACATCTGCAGGCACATACATATATAACTTCAATATTTTTCATTTAGAACATACTTTAAAAAGTGTTAAGATTTTTTGCTTTTATTTCTCTTCTAAAGAACTTCAATTTCTGACTTCTTGTTAATTCCAATAATTACTCTTATTTGCTATTCCTACCATATTGAGGTAAATTTAATTTCCAAAGGAAAAAAAATGGTGGTTTTTTTTTTTTTTAAACCTATGCCTATTTACTACTGTTGTATACACAGAGCTTGCTAGTTAAATTTTATGTTATCCTTGGACCCACAGTGGTGATAATGTATTCAAATGACATTTGTTTTTCCTAAATATTTAATTGAATTTTCCATTTAATTATACATAAAAAATCATTAAGAGAATATTGTCATTTAATGGATAATAAAATTGCTCTTTTTAATTTTTTTTTAAACTTCTCATTTAGAACAAAGGAACAATTTCCTTCCCCTAGCCTTTCCCTACAATAAAGAGCTTTAAGCTGGCATGTCTTCCTTTGTTTAATTTTTGTTCCATCAGAATGGCAGCCTGGTGATGATTTGCTGCTATGTTTTCATTAAGGATCATTCCTAAACATGTAATATACATACTGTTTCTAAATTCGTAGTAGTGGTATTTTTTTAGTATGTATTTTCAAATAGACACATGAGTAGTTTGAAGAGAAGAAAAAGAACTACAACCAAAAGAAGCAGAGTAAAACCCCTTTTTTCAAAACTGCAGTATTAAAAAAAAATTATTTGACATGCTTTCTATATAGAATTCTTGAAAATACAAACACATTTCTGTTATATATAGAATATATTTTTGAGTGGGATTTAATGTTTTGATTATATTTATTTTAAAGCATGTCTAAATTTGTAAAGTGATAAATATTCGAAATAAAATGACTGGTTCTAAGCTACAATAGATTTCACCTAGAGAATGTGTTAGAGATTCCATCTTCCTGGTATTGTTATGGTTGTGTGGTGATATTTTGTATATATGACTTAGGAAATTTATTCTGCTGGAATAGACATAACCTTCACATTTTCTTTTCCAGGGTATATTTCCTTCCAGCTACGTTCACTTGAAAAATGCCTGTGTAAGGAACAAAGGGTAAGAAGTAAATTTTACTGATGGAGAGTTTCCCCACAATCATTGCTTATTTTGGAATTTGAAAGACTTCCTGTCTTGAAAAAATGAATCGATTCTTGCCATTGTTTGTGTTGTTAGGTAAAAGACAGATGGCATTAAGGCGGTTTGTGGAGAAAGTGAAAGAACCACGTCGGTATGTTGGACAATCTAGGGCACTGGAGGTCTCTCATTGTCTGGAAATCGTGGAATCTACCTAATCTTAAGCAAAAGGAGTTGGTTCTTCTTGGTTTCCTGTTGTGTAGGGAAGCAAGCAGTCATAGCCATCAAATGCTGAGTCATATCTCAACCCAGGAATTTCCTAGATTCACTACTGATCATAAGTAGCTGGGTCTGCCATTATTTTCCTAATTGGGCTCAAAAACATATCCTTGTGTGTTATTGTTCAGTTGCTAAGTCCTGTCTGACTCTTTCAGCCCCATGAACTGCAGCACTACAGCCTCCTCTGTCTCCTGCGATCTCCCAGAGTTTGCTCAAATTCATGTCCATTGAGTGGGTGATGCTGTCCAACCATCTCATCTTCTGCCAACCCCTTCTCCTTTTGTCTCCAATCTCTCCCAGAATTAGGGTCTTTTCCCATGAGTCATCTCTTGGCATCAGGTAGCCAAAGTATTGGAGCTTCAGCTGATGCTGAGCTTCAGCACGAGTCCTTCCAATGAATATTCAGGGTTGATTTCCCTTAAGATTGACTGGTCTGATCTTGTAGTCCAAGGGACTCTCAAGAGTCTTCTCCAACACCACAGTTCCAAAGCATCGGTTCTTCAGTGCTCAGTCTTCTTTATGGTCCAGCTCTCACAACCATACATCACTGCTGGAAAAACCACAGCTTTGACTTCTGTTGGCAAAGTGACATC
The DNA here is from genome assembly GCA_006410675.1 of Oreotragus oreotragus. Taxonomy (NCBI): domain Eukaryota; kingdom Metazoa; phylum Chordata; class Mammalia; order Artiodactyla; family Bovidae; genus Oreotragus; species Oreotragus oreotragus. Next base: position 373,999 of record SJYX01007102.1, on the reverse strand, counting down.
TCTGCCTTCTAATACACTGTAAAGTTTGTCAAAACTTTCCTTCCAAGGGTCAAGCATCTTTTAATGGGTCCAGTCACTGTCTGCAGTGATTTTGGAGCCCCCCAAAATATAATCTGTCACTGTTTCCAGTTTTCCCCCATCTATTTGCCATGAAGTGATGGGACCAGATGTCATGATCTTAGTTTTTTTTTTTTTAATGTTGAGTTTTAGGCCAGCGTTTTCATTCTCCTCTTTCACTCTTATCAAGAAACTCTTTAGTTCCTTCTCACTTTCTGCCATTAGAATGGTATCATCTACATATCTGAGGTTGTTGATATTTCTCCTGGCAGGCTTGATTCCAGCTTGTGACTTATCTAGCCTGGCATTTTGCTTGATGTACTTTGCATATAAGTTAAACAAGCAGGGTGACAATATACATCCTTGACGTACTCTTTTCCCAATTTTGAACCAGTCCATTGTTCTATGTCGGGTTCTAACTGTTGCTTCTTGACCTGGATATAGGTTTCTCAGGAGACAGGTAAGGTGGTCTGGTATTCCCATCTCTTGAAGAATTTTCCAAAGTTTGCTGTGATCCACACAGTGAAAGGCTTTAGTGTAGTCAGTGAGGCAGAAGATGTTTTTCTGAAATTCCCTTGCTTTCTCTGTGATCCAGTGAATGTTGACAATTTGATCTCTGGTTCCTCTGCCTTTTCTAAACCTGTCTTGTACATCTGAAAGTTCTCAGTGCACATACTACTGAAGCCTAGCTTGAAGGATTTTGAGTATAACCTTGCTAGCGTGTAAAATAAGTGCAATTATCTGGTAGTTTGAACATTCTTTGCCACTGCCCTTCTTTGGGTTTTGAATGAAAACTGACCATTTCCAGTCCTGTGGCCACTGCTGAGTTTTCCAAATTTGCTAACATATTAAATGCAGCACTCTAACAGCATCATCTTTTAGGATTTGAAATAGCTCAACTGGAATTCTATCATCTCTACTAGCTTTGCTTGTAGTAATACTTCCTAAGGCCCACTTAACTACACCTTCCAGGATGTCTGGCTTTAGGTGAGTGACAATACCATCATGGTTATCCCAGTCATTAAGACCTTTTTTGATAGTAGTAGTAGTAAGTATTTAAAATATTAGATTGAAAATATATTTCTAATACTAATAATTGCCACTACTATTACTCTTTTAATGAATGTGTGTCCTTCAGAAATGTTGTGCAGAAATAACCCACCAGAAATGAGTCAAGCAGAGTTATCGGTCCTTTTGAAGTTCTCCAACCAGTGTCTATCCAGCCCTCCTCAAGTAAACCAAGGGACCGTCCAGAAAACACACACTCTTTGTTCTGACCTTTCTGGCCTAGTGATCTGGGTCTTTCTACTCTGTCCCTTAAAGGATCCACCTGGGCCAACCCTTGCAACCAGTCTCTTTGCTGCCTTTGCCCCAAACCCAACCCTGATCCTAAAAACCCTCCAGAGCAGAGAGCCACCCTGCCCCCATCTTACATGCAGACTGAGGAAGAGAAAATAGACAGCATGCTAGCAAAGATGATGTCAAGCATCACTCTGTGTAGTTTAAGTCCTCTCTCTCTGAAAATGTGTTGTGGTGGGACATAGTTTTAATTGAAACAAGCACCTTGTTTGTTTGTCCTAGTCAGTAACTGGTGAATATCTGGCTCCCTTGATTCTGAGGAATTTAAAGATGGATAAAATTGTCTCAAAATTTGGTCCTGTTAGTTTAAGGCTTGGTGTGGGTTCGACACCTGACACAGGGCATGATGAGCATTATAGAGCAAGAGAACCTCAGGGTAGAACCAAAGTTTATTTTCTCAAAAAAAAAAAAAAAAAAAAAGTTAGAATTGATGGAGACTTTAGGTTCTAGGATCGTTAACTGGAAGAAAAACTTTAACCTGAAAACATTCAAGAACACGTATTGCCAGATGATTGCTTTCCCAGAGAGCAATCTCTTTAGGCTTTTGATGTTGCCTGTCTTATTTTAAGGGCGTTAGCAGACTGATGGCCCACCAGGATGAAATAACTGCAATGTACATCTCAGAAGAACTCAACAGAATATAATTTCAGGGGCAGCTGCTTATGTCAGACTGTTTGAATGTTGATTTTGGTGTAATTAAGAGGAAACAGCTGCTCACCTAAAATGGCAATTTTTTGCTTCTTAAAAATGTGCATCTTGGTTGAGGTAACCCCAGACCAACTTCCCACAGGCTAAATTGCCTTTATATTCCTTCCTGCATCTCAGAGCAGTGCAAAACTGACGGGGGTGGGGAGTAGGGGTCCTTAAATTATAGTTTGAGAATGGTGAGGTCACTTCTTTGTTGTTTAATTCTTGCTGTGGTCATGTCAGTTTTTTAATGTTAGGTAGGTTGTTGAGCTTTCTTAGGAATTCAATGTTCCTGCCCAGACTTTGCATTCTATCATTTTATAATGTCTGTCTCCAAATACTCATCATCTAAATTGCAACAGCTGCTTGAAAAGCAAAATAAATGCACTACCATTTGAAAATGTCAGTTATGTAGACTTGATAAAAGGTTCTGTATATGTCACAGTTCGTATATTATATGAACTGTGTATATCTTACATAAACTGTATGAACTTATGTGAACTGTGTATATCATCATATATACTTTTATTTCTGGTTTTACATCTTCAGCTATGTTTAAGCTCTAGAAAGAAGTAAAATATTTGTAGGGTATTTTAGCAGAAGTATAAATGAGACTTTGTTGGTGAAGAAATCAAGGCAAATTTTAATTCCCATGCTTGCCGAGAAAACTTTACAAAAGACAGTTAGGTACCCTTTGGACTTAACATCAAGAAGGAACACAGAACAGTTAATAGCCTCATGATAAGAAATAAAAATTTGCCTTGATCATCTGCATAACCTGGTTCAGTGTCCACTGAACACTGAATATTGTCCTTAGAAAAAGATACTCAAATGAAGAAGATAATCCCCCTCAGTATAGTCAGTTAGCATTCTTTTGGGAAGTAGAATTAAACGCACTTACCCATTTTAACCTGCACAAAAATGAAGAATTTAAAAAAAGAAACGAGAGATGAAAAAATAAAGGTTATTGTATGTCAAAGATAGGATGCAGAAAACAAATTCAATCTGGTTTTTTCTCTCCATCTCCTTATATATATTCTCAACATCAGGACCACCATAGATACCCTGCTAATATTGGTATGAATATTTTCTAAGTATAGTTTCTGACACATAGAAAAGAAATAGAAGGACTATATTACCCTAATCATGGAGAGAAGCATCCTGCAATGGATCTTCAAATACCTGTGATGTCTTAAATCCTTTGTAAGTTCTGAGATGCATGACAACATTACTGATACTAGTAATCATTTTTAATGGTCCTATTTGCAAGTAATAAAAATGAGGTGTTAATAAGATCAAGTGAGTATTCAGTCAGTACCTCAGTGTCTAGTTGTTTATAATACTGACTTAGTTTGGATGTTTGCAGCCGTCATATCCTGATCATTGAATGAACCTTTCACTTTCTTTGAGCCCTATGGCCATAGCGCTTGGAAGGCAAGAGCCATCTCACAGTCTAAATAGCCTGGTAACCTCAGGTTACATACAAGGGCTTTTGGGCTTGGAGAATTTAAGTGAGTTGCTGTTTAGAGATTAAACTGTACCTGGTGCACAACCTCACTGGTAGTGTTGCTTCACCACACTGCTTAAACTTTGATCTAGGTGAAGTGGCTGGTCATTCTGGTGTTGTACTGCCATAACGCACATCACATTCCTCACACAAGTTCATATTCAGATCCTGGTTTCTGTTTGCAGAACCAAAAATAACTAGGCAGCTTCCTTTCCTAGTTGATCTTTTAGAGTATTTAAAAGAAGATTACTGTCTATGTCATTTGCATATATGCTTGTTGTTCAATTTCACAGACAATTTGAAATGGTTATTCCCACTGAAGACTCTGTGATCACAGAAATGACATCAACATTAAGAGACTGGGGAGCTATGTGGAAACAACTCTATGTGGTACGTAACTTTTTAATAGCATCATTTTTTCAGTAGAGAATTGTTTCAAGAAATATCTGAACAGGGTGAGTGTCAACTAGTATTTGAGCACTGCCACTCCTCTGGGAATTGGGGATAGAGAGCTTAATACAACATAGTCTGATTTTTATCCCTGTGTCCATCCAGCATGGATTTTGTAAGTTCTTTTTCAAGCTGCACGAAGGTAAAAAATTACTTTCCTGGCATCTAATCAAATAGGATAATTTACATGGAACCTAGATTTAGGCTTTCTGAATAATTTTAATTGTCACAGAGAAATAAGCTTATTTTTCAATATAATTTTCATAATGATGATTCAGTTATATTCTAATTCTCTGTACATTGCTCAGATATAGTAAAAATGATAGGCTATTTAGGATCAATGAGAAGATTCTAGAACTACAAGAGAAAGAAATGTTTCTTGGGGAAAAAAAGGAGTCAGTGTTTTGGATATATACGTATATATATATGGCTTTCCAGGTGGTGCTAGTGGTAAAGAACCTGCTTGCCAGTTCAGGAGACATAAAAGTTGCAGGTTCGATCCCTGTGTCAGAAAGATCCCCTGGAGGAGGGCATTGCAATCCCCTCCAGTATTCTTGCCCAAAGAATGCCATGGACAGAGGAGCCTGGCAGGCTGCAGTTCACAGTGTCACAAACAGTCGAACACGACTGAAGCAACTTAGCATGCACACAAACACGTACCTATTTACATATCATACTTACTGAGAACCTTCTATGTTGCAAACCCTGTAAGAACTACTCTATATGTAGTATTTCATTTAAGCCTTACAACCACTCAAGGAAATAAAGACTGTGATCATCCCTAGCTTACAAATGAAGAAAATGACAGTGAAATACTTATTAGAGGCCAAGCAGTTGGAAAATGACCGTGACTAAGCTGGGATTCACATGTAAATCTGGGGTCCTCACTGAACCACTGTCATTGGGGAATTGGGGGTGATGTTTGGGGAAAGATGAGTTTATTTCTTCTTTGATTTTCAAAGGAATTTAGAGAACAGCTTAGTCACTTGAAGGGATGTGCTCAACATACAAAGGTATACTTATCCTGACAACACGATTTGAACTAGCCTGTCAAAGAGAAGAATCTAAATTAGTGAGGGACATGGACAAAGAATGACCATTTTTATTTTCTGCTCTGTAGAAAATGCAATAGAATATTTCATTGAGGCAAGAAAATCTTTAAAAGTCACTGATAAAAACCCATTTGATGTTGGATTTCTCTGACCACGCTCTCCTGGAGCTGGCGGCTTTAGGGCTCACTACTAAAATCCACAAGATGATCTTAAATGAAACACAGCATCTAGGCTTTACTGGGGTGAAGTGAATGCACTGTCTGTATAACTGAACTCGGGCTCTGGACTGGGAGAGTACAAAGGAAATGCAGATCTCCTTTTTAGATTTTAAAATGTGTCTTGGAAAGAATAAAATCCAAGTATTATTTCACTTAATATTGCACGATATTAAGATGAAAATTAAAACTATGTGAAATGTGCAAATCACTGCATCCTAAATACCCACCATAAAAATAATGACAGTGTAAATGTGAACCATTAATTGAACTAAGACATGAGCACTTTCCCTTTTATGTAGCTGCTAGTGAGGATCAAAGTTGAATTCCTCTTGATTCTGCCTTATCTAGCTATTTTTACCTGCTTTTGAGGCTGCGAACATCTATTCTGGGGACTACTTGATTGTTTTGAAAATCTACGTGATGTAAGCTCTAAGAGTAACTTCCTCACCTCCTACTGTCGTGAGTGATGGAGATAAATGATTATTTCAAAGTTTCCTTGAATACTGGAATAATAGTTCTCTTAGGAACAAATATAAAATTTAACCTGGAGATACTAGATTTTTAACCTTGAGAATTTGGATGACTTGGGTCTGTTGGACCTTTTGGTTTCTCTTTTCTTAATATAAATGTTTTTGTTAAATGTTTTGGTTCAAGTTCATCATGCATAAGCGTATCAGGGTATTGTCCATGGTCTTCCTTAACAGCTTTAAGGCTCCTAGCGTCTCCACTGGAAGGTGTTTGATGAGCTACTCATATGTTGTCAATGGTAACCAGTATATGAGATATACTTTATCTTAATATAACGTAGAACATTTAGCATTAAAAAAAAAAAAAACACTTGGTAGATGCTCAAGAAGTGCCCTTTGCTTTTTTCAGTACATTGGTCATGTTCTAAATAATGTCCTTTAAAGTATCACTTAATAAAACAGCAGTAACAACAAAAACTTTAGGTGAAATACAGGTCATCTTCTACCAAATACCTTTGTGCAGGCCTTTGGCTGGGTATTACACAGCTCTCTTCCCTGCAACTTGACCAGGTAGTTTTTATTCCCAAATCTGATCAGAGATAATCTATCTAGGGTCACATGCTAAGTAGGAAAACCTGGCTGTAAATTGTCTGTGGCTCCAGAATTTATATTATTTCCATCTTGAGGCAAATCAAAACTTGCTCATTCTCTACAACACTAAAATACTCATAGTTCATTTTTTGCAGATAAACACTACAGAAGTTTTCTGATATATTGTAAAAATGTTTATGTATTTTTTTATTATAAGTGTTTAATATTGTATCCTGCATTAAATTAAAAGCATTTTTCATGTTTCCTGAATAGTCTTCATAACTATCCATTTTTAAAAAATCTAGTTTTTAAAGAGGCATTATTTTCTGACTAGCTATCAAAACAATTATGTACTGTTTTCGTGCATTAGTGGCGGGGGGTGGTGCTGCAGTATGTCACTGTTCTGGCCACCCCTTTCTGAAAGGGAGAGCAGACTGACTGGTTTTTCTTTTTGTAAATCCAAATTTTTCTCAGCTCAGTGTGCTCTTGAACTTAAGTGCTAGAGGTGACATTATTAGGAAATCAAGCCCATCCCTCTGGACAACATCAGAACACCTTCCCCAAAAGCAAGACATACATACATACATACATACATACATATATATATATATATATATATATATATATATAAAATAACTGAATCACTCTGCTCTTCACCTAAAACTAACACATTGCAAATCAACTATACTTCAATTAAAAATTAATTAAAAAATTAAAACTCAATAAAAACCTTGAGGAACTCCATGGGCAGAAGGAAGAATCCACTCAAGTAGTCAAAGCAATTACTTACCTAAGGAAGCTATAATGCAAGCCAAATCTTATGTGGCAGGGAGACAGCCAGCGCCTGCTTAACATGACCACCACCATGTGAAGGGCACCTGTCTTGCTTCAATGAAGCAGAAGATCCATCTCTACATTTTTTTTTTCTTAAAGAATGTTATGACTAGACAGAATTTGATATTTTTGGCAGCTTATCTCAGTAGAGGACTTCTGGTAAATGATAATCTCAGTACTTTCTTACCATTATTCATATACCCTATTAATAATTCTTATAGAAAGTAAAAGCATAACTTCTGCTTAAGAAAGATGAAGAGTTAATGAAAGGTGAAATACTTACCAAAGGCTTACCCTAAATATCTGTGGGTAAGAGACATACACCTAGATTTTGATAAAGATGCAGTAGTTATAAGAGGATCTGGATTTAAGTTTATAAGTTTATTCTGGATCAAAACTGTCATGATAACAGCACTAGTAACACCTGATACTTACATGGTATTTATTGTGGGTCAAACGTCGTTCTCAGAGTTTTAATATATGAAGTCATCAATCTTCATAACAAGCCTATGAGGTAGGTCCTGTGATAGCCACTCTGCAGATAGGAAAACAAGCACCGTGAGGTTGATACATTGCCGCAGGTTTTTTAGTCAGTGAAGGGCAAGATTAAAATGCAGAGTGAGGTAGTTTGTGTTTCAAGTCTGTGCTGTTAGTCACTGTCTTATCAGGCTCTCTTCACAAGTGTTATCTCTAATAACCTTCCATGTGCGTGTTTCACAGATGGCAAAAGCCATACTCAAAGCCTGTAAAACTAGTTAAGTGGCAAAACCAAGATTTGAAGCCAGGAGTTGAGCCAATCCTCTTTCCAACTAAGTGTCCTCGCCTGATGAATTTCACAAGAGATTAGCTTGAATTTACACGAAAATTTAATAAGAAAGAAAACAGTTTTTTAAAGTCGAAATACTGGCCAGATGCTAGCAGTGAAAAGTGATCAATGAACGAGCGTTAGAGTCCTCTACGTACCCAGCTTCTGATGGGAAACAGTAAAGCATTAAGACCTACAGGGACGATTTCCTGAGGCAGGGAGAAGTCAGTTGTAGCCTTGAAGGACAGTAGAATTGGATGGAGCTAAAGAAAGAGAGGATTTGAGGTGGAAAGGGAAGTAGAGAATGTAAAGTCAGAGATCGGGCCACACTCAGGTGTGGAGACGTCATCAGGATCCTGTGACATGATGTGTGTTTTGGGGAGCCTGAGAAGCGAAGCTGGATATGGATTCTTGGGCAGGAGAGCAGCATTGTGAAACAGGATGAAAAGATGCAGAGAAGTAAGTATGTTTCAGGACCTGAGGAGAGAGTTTGTTAATGCAAAGTCTGTCTTCAGAGTGCCCAGCACATAGAGGATAAATGGGCCTCACCCTTTGCTCCTCTGTGGTTACCCCGTGTCTCAGTGTCTGACCACTGAATCTCTGCATGTGCGTGTTTCCTAGAGAAATGAAGGTGATCTCTTCCACCAACTGTGGCATATCATGAATGAAATCCTGGATCTCCGGCGGCAGGTGTTGGTGGGGCACCTCACCCATGACCGGATGAAGGACGTGAAGCGCCACATCACTGCCCGCCTGGACTGGGGCAACGAGTGAGTACCCACCACCGCAGGGACGAGCTCTGGTGGGTGCACACAAGGGTGTGACTGCAGCAGAGGTATAAGCCACCGTGTGCTCGCATCTGTGGAAAACACCAGAGGAAGCTTTTCCCATTTTCTTCTTTGCGGGGCTTGGTGCAGACTGTCACTGCTGGAGCTGAGAACCGCATCTTCTAGGGCTGGTGTGGGTCCCAGGATGTTGTCAGTTCTCTACTGCCCTGTGTGGTCTGACAGTGTGCACGTGTTCACGAAATACAGAATGTTCACTGGGGTCGGTCAGAGATATGACTTCCACTGAGAGTACTACTACTGTGTGCTCAGTCAGGTCCGACTCTTTGCAACCCCATGGGGTGAGGCCCACCAGGCTTCCCTGTCCATGGACTTTCCCAGGCAAGAATACTGGAGTGGATTGCCATTTCCTTCTCCACACTGAGAGTACATCTTGTTTCAAAAAGGCTTTAGGTTTGACATGTGTTTTTCTTTCTAAATACATCCCTCTTTTCTGTTGTGGTAATAGATCATTGATGTTATGTGGAGGGAGATAGCTTCTGTTAAAAGTCTTAGGGACAGGTATCCTGGGTGGTGGTGGGGAAAGGGTGAGGGGTGGCTTTACTTACTGCCCTGATTCTGCCTGTGCATATATGTTAGTGTCTTTTGAGGAACTGCTTGGGAAAACTTGATAGAAAGCTGATCTTGACCAAGATTTGCTCTTAAAAAAAAAAAAAGAAAAAAGACTTAACTGACTAATCTAAAATACTAGCTAAGTACTTTAAATACTAAATCTAGTCATTTAAAGCAGTGATCGAGGCTGATATTGTGCTAAATATGAATGTTAATATATGAGTGAGAAATTAGAATAAGCCAACTTTGACTATGATGTTAGGCTTATGTGGGCTTAAGTGTTAGGAAGATAAGCAGTCCCTCGGTATCCTATAAGGTCATGGCCTCCCTCTCTCCCCAAGTCCCCATTCACTGTTTGGACCTTCAGAGTATCTTCAGTTCAGTTCAGTTGCTCAGTTGGTTCCGACTCTTTGTGACCCCTTGAACTGTAGCAAGCCAGACCTCCCTGTCCATCACCCACTCCTGGAGTTTACACAAACCTATGTCCATCGAGTCAGTGATGCCATCCAACCATCTCATCCTCTGTCGTCCCCTTCTTCTCCTGCCCCCATTCCCTCACAGCATCAGAGTCTTTTCCAACGAGTCAACACTTTGCATGAGTTGGCCAAAGTATTGGAGTTTCAGCTTCAACATCAGTCCTTCCAATGAACATCCAGGACTGATTTCCTTTAGAATGGACTGGTTGGATCTCCTTGGAGTCCAAGGGACTCTCAAGAGTCTTCTCCAACACCACAGTTCAAAAGCATCAATTCTTTGGTGCTCAGCCTTCTTCACAGTCCAACTTTCACATCCATACATGACCACAGGAAAAACCATAGCCTTGACTAGATGGACCTTTTTTGCCAAAGTAATGTCTCCTCTTTTGAATATGCTATCTAGGTTGGTCATAACTTTCCTTCCAAGGAGTAAGCATCTTTTAATTTCATGGCTGAATTCACCATCTGCAGTGATTTTGGAGCACCCAAAAATAGTCAGCCACTGTATCCACTGTTTCCTCATCTATTTCCCGTGAAGTGATGGGACCAGAATCATGAGGCCATGATTCAGTTTTCTGAATGTTGAGCTTTAAGCCAACTTTTTCACTCTCCTCTTTCACTTTCATCAGAGGCTCTTTAGTTCTTCCTCACTTTCTGCCATAAGGGTGGTGTCATCTGCATATCTGAGATTATTGCTATTTCTCCCAGCAATTTTGATTCCAGCTTGTACTTCTTCCAGCCCAGTGTTTCTCATGATGTACCCTGCATATAAGTTAAATAAGCAGGGTGACAATATACAGCCTTGACGCACTCCTTTTCCTATTTGGAACCATTCGTTGTTCGATGTCCAGTTCGAACTGTTGCTTCCTGACCTGCATACAGGCTTCTCAAGAGGCAGGTCAGGTGGTCTGGTATTCCCATCTGTTTCAGAATTTTCCACAATTTACTGTGATCCACACAGTTTATTGTGATCCTGTGTGGATCAGAGTATCTTAGAGCAACAACAACAACAACAAAAAAGCAGACAGGAAAGAAGAAGGCAGTAAAAGATACCACAGATGATTTTGCCTCTTACTGAATCTGGAAAAGCCAATTTGCAATAAAGAGTAATGCTTCCTTTAAGTCTAGGATGTCACTTTATCCAAAGGCAGTTCTGATTCCTGCTAAGACATATGGATGCGAGAGTTGGACAGTGAAGAAAGCTGAGTGCCGAAGAATTGATGCTTTTGAACTGTGGTGTTGGAGAAGACTCTTGAGAGTCCCTTGGACTGCAAGGAGATTCAACCAGTCCATTCTAAAGGAGATCAGCCCTGGGTGTTCTTTGGAAGGAATGATGCTAAAGCTGAAACTCCAGTACTTTGGCCACCTCATGGGAAGAGTTGACTCATTGGAAAAGACTCTGATGCTGGGAGGGATTGGGGGCAGGAGAAAAAGGGGATGACAGAGGATGAAATGGCTAGATGGCATCACTGATTCAATGGACGTGAGTTTGAGTGAACTCCAGGAGATGGTGATGAA
>SJYX01007102.1:343652-361595 GCA_006410675.1 Oreotragus oreotragus | reverse complement strand
GAAATTAGAATAAGCCAACTTTGACTATGATGTTAGGCTTATGTGGGCTTAAGTGTTAGGAAGATAAGCAGTCCCTCGGTATCCTATAAGGTCATGGCCTCCCTCTCTCCCCAAGTCCCCATTCACTGTTTGGACCTTCAGAGTATCTTCAGTTCAGTTCAGTTGCTCAGTTGGTTCCGACTCTTTGTGACCCCTTGAACTGTAGCAAGCCAGACCTCCCTGTCCATCACCCACTCCTGGAGTTTACACAAACCTATGTCCATCGAGTCAGTGATGCCATCCAACCATCTCATCCTCTGTCGTCCCCTTCTTCTCCTGCCCCCATTCCCTCACAGCATCAGAGTCTTTTCCAACGAGTCAACACTTTGCATGAGTTGGCCAAAGTATTGGAGTTTCAGCTTCAACATCAGTCCTTCCAATGAACATCCAGGACTGATTTCCTTTAGAATGGACTGGTTGGATCTCCTTGGAGTCCAAGGGACTCTCAAGAGTCTTCTCCAACACCACAGTTCAAAAGCATCAATTCTTTGGTGCTCAGCCTTCTTCACAGTCCAACTTTCACATCCATACATGACCACAGGAAAAACCATAGCCTTGACTAGATGGACCTTTTTTGCCAAAGTAATGTCTCCTCTTTTGAATATGCTATCTAGGTTGGTCATAACTTTCCTTCCAAGGAGTAAGCATCTTTTAATTTCATGGCTGAATTCACCATCTGCAGTGATTTTGGAGCACCCAAAAATAGTCAGCCACTGTATCCACTGTTTCCTCATCTATTTCCCGTGAAGTGATGGGACCAGAATCATGAGGCCATGATTCAGTTTTCTGAATGTTGAGCTTTAAGCCAACTTTTTCACTCTCCTCTTTCACTTTCATCAGAGGCTCTTTAGTTCTTCCTCACTTTCTGCCATAAGGGTGGTGTCATCTGCATATCTGAGATTATTGCTATTTCTCCCAGCAATTTTGATTCCAGCTTGTACTTCTTCCAGCCCAGTGTTTCTCATGATGTACCCTGCATATAAGTTAAATAAGCAGGGTGACAATATACAGCCTTGACGCACTCCTTTTCCTATTTGGAACCATTCGTTGTTCGATGTCCAGTTCGAACTGTTGCTTCCTGACCTGCATACAGGCTTCTCAAGAGGCAGGTCAGGTGGTCTGGTATTCCCATCTGTTTCAGAATTTTCCACAATTTACTGTGATCCACACAGTTTATTGTGATCCTGTGTGGATCAGAGTATCTTAGAGCAACAACAACAACAACAAAAAAGCAGACAGGAAAGAAGAAGGCAGTAAAAGATACCACAGATGATTTTGCCTCTTACTGAATCTGGAAAAGCCAATTTGCAATAAAGAGTAATGCTTCCTTTAAGTCTAGGATGTCACTTTATCCAAAGGCAGTTCTGATTCCTGCTAAGACATATGGATGCGAGAGTTGGACAGTGAAGAAAGCTGAGTGCCGAAGAATTGATGCTTTTGAACTGTGGTGTTGGAGAAGACTCTTGAGAGTCCCTTGGACTGCAAGGAGATTCAACCAGTCCATTCTAAAGGAGATCAGCCCTGGGTGTTCTTTGGAAGGAATGATGCTAAAGCTGAAACTCCAGTACTTTGGCCACCTCATGGGAAGAGTTGACTCATTGGAAAAGACTCTGATGCTGGGAGGGATTGGGGGCAGGAGAAAAAGGGGATGACAGAGGATGAAATGGCTAGATGGCATCACTGATTCAATGGACGTGAGTTTGAGTGAACTCCAGGAGATGGTGATGAACAGGGAGACCTGGCGTGCTGCGATTCATGGGGTCGCAAAGAGTTGGACACGACTGAGCTGTTGAACTGGACTGAACTGAAGACATATAGTACAGGAATGAAGTATATAACACATTTTAAACCTCTTTCTTGTCCAGAGTCCCTCTGTTATTTCGCTGAGCTGTGCCATTCATCCCTCTATAGACATTCAAGAGAGCAGCCCTAATTCATTAATCTCGGGGAGATTCATTCCTTGTGGGGAATCAAGGGCAGGGGTGGAATATAGCAAGACACTGAACTCAGAACTCTCCTCTTTTAAGATGTGAGGCAAATTCCTGAGCCCTCCTTGACTTCAGTTTCTTCGCTTGTCACTTGTCAAGGAGTAAGTTGAGCCAGAAGAGATCTAAGTCCCCGTCCACTCCAGACCAATGTGACTCACAGCACAGAGCGCTTCCTGAGAGATGGGATATGCCAGCCATGTGCAGGGAACCTCCGGTTTCACTGTGTGTGATGGGGTGGCCCTTTGAGGGGTAGATCTGAAGACTGTTTGACCATGACCTAGGCTGCCCATCTTTCATGTTTTGAATGTTTTTGAATGTTTTTCCTTTTTGTTTTGAAAAACAAACAAACAAACAAACAAACTTGATTCTCTGAATCATGTTGGCCCTTAGTCATCATGCCAATCCTCCTTTGAAAGACTAGTTTGTAAATAAGAAGAAAGTTGGATGAAGTTAGCTTATCAAAAATAGCTTAGAAATACAGAGCAGGCAAGAAGCTGATACTTTTTCAGTCTTAGGAAGGAAGATAATGACATAAGGAAGGGAAAAGAGGGAAAAACATTAATTATGACTGAATCATGGCTCAGTTTTGACTCATGTAAGTTCCAGCTTATGCTTTGGGCAATTCTATGGCTAATTTATGGTAAGTTGGTAAAACATGGATATATGAAAATGAGCAATATAATTTATTTAGATCATCCTCAAATTCATGAATTTTCAGAGGTCTGATTTTGCTTTCTTTGAGTTTGACAACTTATTTAAAATGTCTTACAGTTTACAGATTGTGCATTTACTGTTTTCCTTTAAATATAGTTTTCTTAGCGAAAGGAAAAAACAAAAGTGGAAGAAGCTTGGGAGGAGAGAAGATAGTCATCTCACTCCCTATCAGGGCCAACAGAAGTGTTCTTGCCTGAAAGCCTCAAACAGTCACAACGGCAGCTTCTCCATTCTCCACAGAGCCCTGTGCTGTCCTTTGACTTTGCTGTGATGATGATAATGGAGGGAGAATCAATTCATTCTTCCTTCCTGATGTCCCAGAGCAGCTCAGTGACTGTGTTAACATAAAACCAACCCCTGGTGCCAGGTCAAATCCTCAAGGCCAGGCTTCCCTCTCCTCAACTCTGTGTTCTAGAACAAAATGATGTCTATGTCTAGTTTCCAGGCCAGCACAATGAGGAAGGTTTCTGTGGTAATAGTTTGCAGGGTGCTAAAGGCTCCCCACTCGGTAGAACCAAGGCCCCCAGTGGCAAAAGCGCAGCACCAAGAGGGCCGGCCCATCCCCACCCCATCCCTGTTTCCTGGCCTTTGTACTCTTCTGTTCCTCAAGTTATCCCCAGTGTTCAGCCTACTTCCTTAGTCCGAGCACAGTAAAAGTTTAATATAAGGTAAAAAGTTTGGGTGAGAGAAGCACAAAGGGTGAGGTATTGAATTTTTTTTAGAGTGATACGGTAAAGATAATTATTTTAAATATATTCTGTTGAGGTGATTTTTCTTCCAAACATTTGCAATTTGTTCTCTAGACAACTGGGACTGGACCTGGTGCCTAGGAAAGAGTATGCGATGGTGGATCCAGAGGACATCAGCATTACTGAGCTCTACCGATTGGTAGGTATAGGAATCTGTGGCTCACTGTCTCACTGCTAATTTTGTGGTTTCCATGACATTTTTCATTCTTGCTTGATTTTGTAAGAACAGGATGTTCCAGGTTTAATTTGGAGCATGTAACGAGAATTGAGAGCTGAGGTGACCCTGCCCCAAGTACAAAACTGAGATAATTTACCCGTCTCAGAATTACCTGACATTCCTACTGAGCCCTCAACTCCCAGACATTAGGAAGTAAAGCCAAAGAAGTTTTAAGTCCTTTTCCTAAATCTTTGTACTTTGCCTGGACTAGTGAAATGCTTACAAGTTGTATATTTATCTGTCATATATCAAGACATTTTTGTGACTAATGGTTTCCAGTTAGTGCTGATCATCGTGTTAACTCCCTTCCCTCCTGTCTTATCACTACATGCACAGACTCCTGAAAGTGTCTCCTCTTTGGTCTCCAAATGCTGTTCTTAGCCCCCATCTCTCCGAGACCATTTCTAAGTACTGAAGCTTATTAGTAATCGGAAGATATTTGGTCATATCGCCTACCACGACATCACCCGTGATTTGAGTTTTTTACCTAGTTACAGGATAGGTTACAGTCTAGTTATTTACTTGGCATCTAGGTTCCCTGAATGGCCCATGTGCCTTGTATTTTGCCTCGTATTCTTAGTGTTTGTATAAAGTTTACCTAATCTCTTGTTATTCCCTGGTGGTGTGATGTTTCAGTCGCTGTCGTCTTTCACTCTTGCAACCCCAGGCTCTGTAGTCTGCCAGGGCTCCCCTGTCCGTGAGATTTCCCAGGTAAGAATACTGGAATGGGTTGCTATTTCCTCTCTGCGGGTCTTCCTGACCCAGGGATCAGACCTGGGTCTTATTCATTGCAGATAGGTTCTTTACCAAGTGAGCCACCAGGGAAGTCCCTGTTATTCACTAAGCTCTTTTAAAACCTCAAATCAAAGAAAAATGTGGCTGGAAAGACATTCAGTCGTCATCCCAGGTGTAATTTTGCTTTGCTCTAGTTACTGCTGTATCTGTCCACAATGTTCCAAGGAGGAATGACTGTGGTCAACACCGGATTCCTTTTTTGGAAGATCCTGCCTCTTTGGAGGTAACTACATTCTTCATAGAATCGCAGATTATTCTTGACCTGAGATTATCTGAAAAACATGAGAAAAAAACATTCCTAAATCCAATATGCATATGTCTGATTTGAGAAAGTGATTTTTAATACCACATTCAGTTTTTTTCCTTTGTCATCCATCTGTTCAGATTATTTAACACTCATTATGTCAGTTGGAATAAATTCTTTTTCTGTGAAGAATTTCCTTTACGTTGAGCTTCTTGAGAGGGGTGTTTCATGCTGTATCCCTCTGTGACATTAGTGCTAAGTGGAGTGTCAAGCACAGAGCAAAAACACAGTTAAAGAGTGGTTGGAGGGAGGAGGGCAGAGGTGATTAAAAGTAAAGTTTAAAGTCATCACTAGTTCTTAGCTTATGTATATATATATATATATATGTATATATGGCAGAATCACTAGAATTTGTCAGACACATGCTCTAATGGGATATTTGTGTTGTAGTTTATTTAACTACTGGGCATCAAATTTTGACTCTCACTTTTGTTTTAATTTCTCAATCAGTCTGAAGTTTCTTCAGAGTGAGCACCATGTCTTATCTCCCTTTGTTACGTCTGAAATCATCTCGTACAGTGCTTTGCACTCAATAAGCAATCACTTAATGGTTTTGAAGTCATTATGATATTATGAGAAGACCATGGCTGTCGATCAAAAAAACTAGATTTGAATTTCATCTCTTCCTTCTACCAGCTCTTTGATCTTGGACTTATTGCTCAGTGTTTCAGCACTTCAGTTTATTCGTCTATTAAATGGAGAAATCATTCTTATCATGTTTGTTTGGGAGATTAAATAAGACATGTATGTGAAATGCCTTTCCTTGACAGATAACATTTGCAGAACACCTAAGCGTTCAGTCAGTCTTCATTCTTTTCTCATCTTTATTTCGTCCTTGTAAGAGAGGCATGGTGGCAAGAATAATTATTACCTTACATGCTGTGTCTTTGGGGCTTCCCTGGTGGCTCAGCTGGTAAAGAACCCACCTGCAGTGCAGGAGACCCTGGTTCGATTCCTGAGTTGGGAAGATCCACTGGAGAAGGGATAGGCTACCCACTCCAGTATTCTTGGGCTTNGAATAATTATTACCTTACATGCTGTGTCTTTGGGGCTTCCCTGGTGGCTCAGCTGGTAAAGAACCCACCTGCAGTGCAGGAGACCCTGGTTCGATTCCTGAGTTGGGAAGATCCACTGGAGAAGGGATAGGCTACCCACTCCAGTATTCTTGGGCTTCCTTGGTGGCTCAGCTAGTAAAGAATCAGCCTGCAATGCAGGAGATTGGGTTTGACCCCTGAATTGGGAAGATCTCCTGGAGAAGAGAATTTTATGGACTGTATAGGCCATGGGGTCACAAAGAGTCAGACAGGACTGGGTGAATTTGCTACCTCTTAAAATTAGATTTGACTGCGTTCAATGAAATAAATAATAGAAGCTTAGACATGATAGAAATTTATTTCTCTTTGATAGTACACAAGCCCAGGTAGCAGATCTTGGGCTTGTTTGTGGATTCATTATGTCAGAAGCAAAAAAAGGATCCTTGATCCAGGATGCTTCACAGTACAACATGGTTGCAAGAACTCTAGCCATTACATTGCTCTCCAACGTAGGAAGGAGAATGATTCCTTTCAGTTGACTCAGCTACTTTAATGAGCCCTTTTGGAAACCCCACACAATACTTGCCCTTATATTTGTTTGGCTAGGGCATTGTCCCACCCCAGTACTCTTGCCTGGAAAATCCAATGGACGGAGTAGCCTGGTGGGTTGCAGTCCATGGGGTCGCTAACAGTCGGACAGACTGAGCGACTTCACTTTCACTTTTCTCTTTCATGCGCTGGAGAAGGAAATGGCAACCCACTCCAGTATTCTTGCCTGGAGAATCCTAGGGATGGGGGAGCCTGGTGGGCTGCCGTCTATGGGGTCGCACAGAGTCGGACACGACTGAAGCGACTTAGCAGCAGCAGCAGCAGGGCATTGTCACATTCCTATATTTAGCTAGGGATGTCAGATATTTGATAAGCAACTAACAGTATCAAAAATATGTTTTATTTTCCCAAGTTTGATTTTGTATGCATGAAATTTTATCTATCTGCCTTTTACTTAATGTCATCTATAGGATGAGAAATTTATTTCGTCTCTTTGGACATTCCAATTTGTTAGTTGTGGCTGCTGGGAGTGTTATGTTGATAGGATTCTGGGGTCTCATCTGGGCTGTGATGACTGTATTTTTTTGTATTTTATAGTTCAGAACTTAGTCCACAGTCTTCATTTGTGAAAAACATTGTGATTTTAAATGAAATTGGGATTCTCCCCCTCCTTTGCATTTTACTGTTTCTAAAGTAAAGACAATACTCCAGGAAACCTCAAATGATTATAAACTTCAGAAGGACATGTTTTTTCTTTAAGGCAGCTTCAAGTTCCTGTTTATGTCCTGGCGCAGCAGTAATCAGGTTGTGTGTAGCACTGGCCCTTTTCTCTATGCAATGTAAACATGACTGACTGTGCTGACATCACCGAGGAGAGTTGGCAGGCACCACCACCAAATCCCGTGTGGCTGGGGGTGGGGGTAGTGACTTATTGTCACTCATGCATCAAGGATCCTGTCATGGAGATAAAATGCCCCAACACAGGACGTTGGATTAATTGTTGCTATGTCTCTTCGTTTGCTGTGTCTTTGCCATGTCGTACTTGAAACACAGGTGTTTGCATCTTACTAACTCCATATTGCATCATTAGAAAAAAAAAGAAAGTCTTGTTTTCGGTTTTTGATAGCCCTGTTAGCAGATCTTTCTCACCTAATTGTGTTCATCTAAGCAGTAAAATGTGCTGAACCTCACAGTGTTAACATATGTCCACTTGGTTTACTGCCAATGGCCAGAGCTCGATCGTTTGGTAAATAAAGAGGACCTTATTGGCTGGATCCTCTAGTTAATTTGTGCATAAGGAGAATCTTTTTAGGAAACTTTCTTGGTTTTTATAAGATCACATTAGCAGCTTGCTCTGTGATCCTTAGTGGGTAGGCCAGTGGTTATCGAACATAGAACAGGGTACATTTGGCAATGTCTGTAGACAAGTTTTGATTGTCACAATTGGGGATGGTGTGGAGTAGAGGGTCAGGAGAGGTGCTACTGGCATCTGGTGGGTACATGTCAGAAGATGGTAAACATCCCACAAAGCTCTCACAACACAGAAAGAACCAGCCCCAATTATCAGTAGTGCTGAAGGTGAGAACCCTGGTATATATAGACGGTTCACCCAGTAATTGATGCGTTGGTGAGGATTAAAAATTTGTATTGCTTTATTAAGTCTTTGGAATACATCTCTTTCTTTCCCCAGTCAAAGGTCTAGTTAAAACGTAAGTACATATAGAGTAACTGCTAAGTGCCTTTGTAACTGTAATTTATTTGAGATAGATTTGTCTGTTTCAGACATAGATTTTTGTCTGTGTGTTATAACTATCAAATCATAGCTCTTGAAGTATGGACTTGCCTTTTTCATTTTGCTGTTGTAATAATATCTTCACAGAGATATTTTTAGCAGTTCCCCAAAGTAGTAAATTACCAAAAGATAAACAAGTCCTCATAACCTACTCAAGTTCAAATCCATCTCAGGCTTGGAAGCATTATAGGTGAGGGAAGAGAGGTGATTTCAGAGACCAAATGTTTCAAGACAGTAATTACACAAAAGATGTAACAATACATTTTTTGATCTGCTAGGATTTGCGTCTCCTTTGGTGTGATCTCAGTAAGTGATTCTCAGCCCTCACTGCACATTAGAATCACCTGGGGAGCTTTTAAAACTTTTCTTCTCTGGACCCCCACCCCCTGGAAATTCTAATTTAATTGTTCTGGGATAGGACCTGGACATAAGTATTTTTTAAAAGCTCTCTTGGTGATTCTAAAGTGCAGCGAAGGTTGAAAACCACTGATCTAGATATATTGGATTCTCTGCATGAGTAAGGGAGCTAATTCTTCTGTTCAGTGTTTAGTGAATGTCATGATGGATGCTGGGAACTTTGCACTGTTTGAAGTGAAGACCAGACATATCCTAGTTCTTATATCTGTTTTTCTAGCTCTAACCTTTAGTAGTTACTCATTTCTTCATAGAAGTTCGTGCTTTTAAGTAAATCAGTAAATAAGCAATTTCAGAAAATAAAAACTACTTGAGAAACTAAAGAGATGTAGTTCTATGAATGTATGATGCTTCCTTTGCCCTGTTAAAAAGAATTTTTAAAGTACAAAATAGAGCAACCATCATAGGAAAAAGAATTATGCTCTTTTCTCTCCAGGAAGCCTTTTCTGGTAATTATGGCCAACACATACCACAATGTTGACGTCCACTTTAAAATTAAATGCACTTACTCCTCACTTTTACAGAGGCGTGTTCAGTGTACCTGTTGAGTATACAACAATTATAGATATATTTGGTTAATTGCATTTTTTTAAAGCTATTTACTTTTCAAGTGGTTCAGATTAAATGATAAAAGCATGAAAAAAAATTCTGGTGATTTTATGTTGTTGCATTTATAGCTGTAAATGTAAATAGCATTTTTTGCATTCAAATCTTGGTTAGTTAGTCATTAGTTTTTGAACTATACTTAGAAACATTAAAAGGTGGCTGAGGTAGACATAGAGTTTTGTACCTTAAATTCAAGCAAACATGACTCCTTTGGAGTTAAGCACCAAGCTTTTTCTTTCCTTCTTTCTTTCTCTCTTCCTTCCTTCCTTCCTTTCAACTGTCAAGTGACCCACAAGAAGTGCCCTCTGTAGTAGCCCGTTATGAAAGCGGTAATCGTCCAGTCTTAGCACCTGTTTTGTTAGTACACTGCCTTTCTATATGTTTTCCCTGTGCACTCACTCTGGGCCATTTCTGCTCAGTGTGGTCCAAGAACTGGCTGAATCATGAACTGTTTGTAACTGATCCAAGTAGAAAAATGGTGAGTAAATGTACAGAAGCCTTTATGACGTTTTGACATTGCCATGACATTTTGATTGTATTTTATGAAAATACCAACCTGCGGTTGATTAGAGGGGAAAACAGCCTGGTCCTTGACTGCAGGTAATTTGAGAAGCACTATCTAGATGGTTCATAATTCCTTCTTATCCTTTAGCTCTTAGTTAAAGTGTTGCTTTCCCAAGATGCCTTCTCTGACTGCTCAGACACAAGTCAGATCCTCCATTCATCATAGTTGCAGTTTTCTATCTGCTTGTGGGACAGTTTTGTTGATAGCTGTTCCCCCTAGTAGAAAAGCTCCACAAAAGCATAGGCTATTTCTGTGTTTACCCGTCATTGCATTTCCAGTGCTGGGCATGTTATAGACACATAACAAATATACTAATAAATGATCATTTCCATGTTCTCACCTCTGGAACCCTGGGTGATTGCTTTCCTTCCTTAGCATATGGGAACGCTTACTTCTGGTCCCACCTCTCACGTGTAGCCCAGGCTAGCTGTATTAAAAGAGAAACTAGAGATGGACACAGAGACTATTCCTGCCTTTAGACACTCACTGAGTTTTGTAGGTCTCCCTGTATCTCCCCATCAGGTTAGAAGCATTTTCTTGTTCTAATGATTGAATATCATTTGCCACTACCTATTTTGGAAAACTACCAAAACTTTAGTATAATTTAAAAGAACTGTTAATTATGAGAAAAGCATAGCTACATTGTTTAGCTCCCATCAGTGAAATGATCAGTTAGATTTTTAATTTAGCCTGATGTTTTAAAAGATGACCAACAATTTGTTCTTACCCTGGGAGTTGACAAGGGACCAGTAGAATCCTTTGCATGTCACGCTGTCTGTGAGTTGGTATCATTTTAATGTTAATAATTAAGAAACAAATCTTTTTAAAGCAGGATTCTTGATGGTCTGCAGACTTCAGTAGAAGTTGAAAGAAAATTTGGAGTTTAACATCCAACTGGATACCAAATTCACAGTCAAAAGAAAAAGCACAGAACGTTATGATCACACCATAGATAACTAGTTTGTTGGGTTCCATTGTTTCCCTCGGTCCACACTGATCTTGTTTTTTGGTGGATGTCACACAGATGGAGCATCGACATCGAAAGAAAGATACCCCAGTGCAGGCCAGCAGTCACCACCTCTTTGTGCAGATGAAGAGTCTCATGTGTTCCAACCTGGGAGAGGAGCTTGAGGTCATCTTTTCACTGTTTGACAGTAAAGAGAATCGGCCGATCAGGTAAGTGCATGTGGAGGTATGACTTGAATTTCTTAATGGTGGAGTGGTGGATGTTTACAACGGGCAAACTTTGGGATGTGTGACCTTGTACACTTTTACTCTATCAGACTATTTTCTCATCTGTAGAATTTATGAATTTCTAAGCTGCCTACCTTCTGGAGGTTTCCCTGAAAATTAAATGAGATGAGGCATGAAAAGATTTGTTTTAAAAAACTCAAAAAGACCATAGAACCATAGTTATTATTCAATGAAAATATGTCATTGATAGCAGGTCTGTTATTTGTTTGAGTTGTTTTGTGTTGCTAATGCAAAAAAGACATAATGTCTCTAAACCCTGAAGTTCATTTGCATCTCAAGGTCAATACATTGTATTTTTCAAATTTTCAGTGAACAGTTAAATTATTCTTACCCTGTTCACATGAAATGGTATTGAGGAAAAACTAAATACTTGGAAACCTTTCCATTAGAGTTTCAGAGGAAAGAAATAAGAAACAGTTTTCACATCCATCTTTTTCTTTCTGTCTTACCTGTTGTAGTTCTCCTATGGTGGGTTTTCAGTATTTAAGAAAAACTTAACAATGGATGTTTTGGTTGTTATCCAGAAGTCTCAGCCTTTTTTGAGACTTCTTTATGTGCAAAAAATTTTTTAATCTTTTTTTTTTTAACTTTATTTTACTTTACAGTACTGTATTGGATTTGAGCACAATCCATACCATCTTTTACATCAAAAATTTTGATTTGAAATTAGAATTAAAATTATACCACAAATCACACATAATGATCCAACTGTACCCCGCTTTAAAAAATAATACTAAAACAAGTGTTGACAGTTTTAGGCAACAATGAGCTGCATATTATTTTATAAACACAAACTAATCCTGGAGTATTTCTTTTCTGGTAAAAAGAAAATCTTTTTTTAAGGAAATCTGTGTGAAGTTTATTTTTAATGCATTTATAGCTATAAAATCTTTGAATTAGCTTATATGTTATTCATTGCCTGCTGGAAAGTATGCTTTCTACTTCCTAACAGTGAACTGTGTCCATATAGTTTAAAGGTGTTGGTTTATAAAGCAAGTGCAAGATTTATGAGGTGTGGAAGTAATGATGGGAATACAGTTTCAAATCTACTTTATACACTGTTGCAGGAAATGAGTCGGTGAGTTAAAAGACCCTTTCCTCTTCCCAAATCAACACCACTAAAAAGGGAAGATAAAGGCCTGAAAAAAGGATCCATGTTACAGGTTAGCACTGATTTTAGAGGTGTGAAAGATTCCTTAGAGATAATACCTGCTTACACATTGAAGTGTATTAGAAAGCTTGGTTTCCAGGTAGTGTAATTTAACCAATGGCTCCGTAACATTGTCTATGTCATGTATGGTCTCTAAAATATTTAATGAACTGTATGGAATGTAAAATGGAGAAAGGAGATCATGCTTTTGCTCATTCCTTTTCAGCTAAAGTTTTTGAGGAATATACATTCCCCTTTGCCAGTAATTTTCAATTGGCATTAACAGAAGATTAATGTTAGCTTGTCTTTTAGTTTTGTCGTGTTATAAACATTTTCTGAAACGTTCCTTCAGGCTTTGATTGAGAGTTCCTCCTCTTTTATTCCTGTTTACTTGGTGAAAGGAGGAAAAAAACCTGGATGCAGAATTTCCAAAATACCGTTTCAATGGTTCTAGGTTCTGCCCGGGAGCTGGGCCTGTGATGTGACTGGGCCGTATCTGTGCCTGACTCCCTCCTCCACCCTCCAGGCTTCCTTTCTCTCCGCCTTACCCCTTCCTTCCTCTACCCCTCCCCTTCTGCTTCCCCTCTCTCTAGTCTCCATTTCCCTCTGTGACACACCTGATAGAGAATAACCCTAGGAGAAGTCAGTCCTGAATCTCTCTCCCCTGCTTCCACTCGATGAGTTTGGCAATGGGCTCTCTGCTCCCAAACTCATCATCTCTATGAAGCTGATTGACAAAAGAATGAGGAAGAATGAAACTACATAATTACTAGGTGTTTGGAAGGATCTCCGATTTCTTTTCTTAACTTTCTGAGGTTTCAGATGGTGGTGATTATTCTTTTCGGGAATGTTCAGAACCTTGCTGTGAGTAGCTTGAACTCATACTTAACTTTTGAAGAGACCTTGGGATGCCCAGATCTGAGGACAGGCTTGATTCTTGTCTCTGCAGTTGAATGCTGCTGCCGTGACCCTTTAACTTAACTTCTGTCTAGTTCTTCATCTTGAAACTGGTGACAAGTCTTGTTTCTTTCATTGCTCCTGGCAGAGCTCAGCGTTGCAAATTGTTGCATCTTCTCAGAAAAAGGTAGTGTAAAGCCAAAATATGACATTTGAGGCATTGTTGTATTTCTTCTTATACTCAACAGCAAATTCAGTGTGAGATGTGTGGGTTATTTTTTTCTCATTGACAGTTTTTCTCCTTTCAGTATAACAGTATATTTTTTTCATTTCTTGATTTGCATACATACAGAGATTATTATAACTGCTTCTCACCTCCTTGAGTTACATTTGCAGATTTACCACATGGCAGGCCGTAAGGTAGACTCTCCAGTGTGCTCTGGCATGTAATCTTAGAAACAATGAGGTAAATAACATCACTATCACCTATAACAGATGAGGTTTAGAGAGAGAAAGTAATGGATGTGTGAGTATTTTAAGATCAGCTCATTTTTTTTTTTTAAAGCTTCTTACTTTCAAAAATTTCAGATGTATTAAAAAGTAGAATAGTGTCATAAAGCTTCATAGACCCACCACCAGTGACAACAGTGATTGACTCAGGGCTGATCTTGTTTCAACTGCATATCTTTCCAGTCCTCCTCTTTGCTCCCAGCTTATATGGCAAATCCCTGAGATCAAATTTTCATATGTAAATATTTCAGGGTACACCTATCTGGAAAAAAAAGAAAAAAACTTCTAAAAAATTTCTTGTCGTTCAGTCACTAAGTCATGTCTGACTCTTTGCAACCTCATTGACTGCAACACACCAGGCCTCACTGTCTTTCCCTGCCATCCTCCCAGATAAATATTCCCTTAACATTATCAAATATCTGGTTTTGGTCAGTATTCTGTTCTGCTATTGACCGATGATTATTGTTTTACAGATTGTAAATAAGGAATTTGTAATTCATGAGACCCAAATAAAGTCCACCCATTGCATGGTTGATAAGTTTCATGGGTCACCTTTCATTGTAGTTTCCCTTTCCCTCTCTCTCTTTTAAATTCCTTGTAATTTATTTGCTGAAGAGACTGGATCATGATTTTCCTTTCTTTTTTAGCATTTGAAGTCCAATCCAAACAATGAAATTTAGTAGGCAAAAGATGGTATAATTCAGGGAATGCTGCTGCTGCTGCTGCTAAGTTGCTTCAGTTGTGTCCGACTCTGTGCGACCCCATAGATGGCAGCCCACCAGGCTCCGCCGTCCCTGTGATTCTCTAGGCTCGAACACTGGAATGGATTGCCATTTCCTTCTCCAATGCATGAAAGTGAAAAGTGAAAATGAAGTCACTTAGTCGTGTCCAACATGTACAAAGCCTGTAGAGGTTTGATTAGGAAAGAAATAAGTTTATTCCTTTCATAAGGCAGACAACTGGCTAGAAATTACTCATTTAGCGTCTTTCCTCTAAGAATCAAACAGCCAGCATTTTATTAAGCACGTCTGACAGAATTTGTTTTAAATACTTGAAATATATTGTATGCACTGATTGTATAGGTGAGGAAGTCAGACACAGAAAGGTCAGGAAACTTGCCTGAGTTTACCAAACTGGTAAGAGGTGAAGCAGAGTGGCAGGCCAGCCATGTGGCCCCGAAGTCTGCCGTCTGAACACCACCCCGTTGGCCTCATCAAGGGCTTCTGGACATTTCCATCACTGAGCAAGATTTCATTAGCCAGAGTGAGAGCTACAGAAACTGGTAGCCCTGATAATAAATTGTTACAAGTTATTGGTAATGATAACACTGAAACTAATAAAAAGCCTCAGAAATATTCTATACTATAGACGTTGTTGTAGAAATTGAGTCCTTCTAAAGATACTTGAAGAATAGCAAAATAGCACTGATTCTTATGTGCCCGTGATGAAAACCTTAAGTCAGTACTTGGAGATGTCAAATGCAAAAGGAGTCAGCACGTGAAAATTACTCCCTTCTAGTTCACCATGTGGATCAACGAAGCACATAGTACTTCCTCAGCACCAGGAGGAATATGTTCTCTGACAGAAACTTAGAAATTTCTGTCATGATGATATTTAGAAAGCCCATTCGTATTTCCAGACAGTTTCTGCATGAAGATGGCCTCTAATATTAAGCTTCTAATGCCTGTCGCAGATGCCTCTTACTGTGCCAGAAAGATTCAGACATATTCTAACAGCCTCTTGCTAACGTACACCTAGCCCATGCTTATTTTCCAGTTTTCCCTCCTCATTTGTTTAACAGCATCTGCACGGTGGGTATAGCTATACACTGGACTCAGTTATAAGGAGAAATAACATACTTTTCTTGAGTGAGTTTTTCCCAGTCTTTGACATAATTTCTCACCATAAAAGATAATTTCTTAGTTTAAAAAATATTTACTAAATTAAGTTGTATATGAGTAAAATATTTTTGGAGTGCATATATCTGGTTGAAACATTGTAATTTCTCAAGGCTGTAAGGGTATAGCTAGAAAAGTTGGGAATCAATTCCCTAGATAGCATCTGTAATTTTATTTTATTCAGTTCTATTCATTTCATTTAACTAACACTTATATATTGCTTACCATGTGCCAGATACTGTTCTAAGCTGTTTAAAAAATATTAACTTACATATCCCTTGTAACAACCCTATGAGGTAGGCACTATTAGTATAATCTTTCCTTGGTATCTGTGGGGAATTGGTTCCAGGACACCCCTCAGGTACCAAAATCCACAGATACTCAAGTCCCTTTTATATAATGACATAGTATTTGCAAATAACCTATGCACATCCTCCCATATACTCTTAATCATTTCTAGATTACTTAGAATACCTAATAAAATATAAATCCTGTTTAAATAGTTGCTTTTTTGGAAAACTTTCTGGAATTTTTTTTTCCTGAATATTTCCTGTCTGCAGTTGGTTGAATCTGCAGATATATTGCCTACAGATACAGAAATGACTATGTCCTCATTATTATAGATAAGGAAACTTATTAATCAGAGAGATTAATAACTTGCCAAAGGCCACAGAGCTGGTATATTTACAGTGAGACCGTATTTTAACATGCTGTCTGATCAGGCATCAGTATCCTTAATCACTGTTCTATACCCATTCTCATGAACTTCAACATTAATAGTATTCTGTTTGCTTCCAGTTTTTTAATCACCAGTATGTAGCAAGGTGTCTGTTGAAGTTTTTTTTTTTTTTTTTTAAAGGAACTGAAGTAGAAGAAGCTTGAGCTTACTAAGAATTGACAGGAAGGATCCAATAACATGGGAAAGTTTTCACTCAGCAGTGAGGGGAGGTCAGGATCAAAGTCCCTTAGGAGGTATCAGGAGACAGGCTTGAAATTGCAGATGAAGAGCAGTCAAGTATCAGAGAAGGGGAGAAAGGGCAGAGTGTGGATGTGCATAAACTGGGGTACAGGACTGGGGATATCAGGGAGAGGGGATTTGTGTGAAGACAGGTTTGATATCACAGACAACTAAAATAAAGTCAGTATCACAATAAAGGAAGTCACCCGGATTTTTTTGGTTTCCTAGTGCATATAAAAGTTATGTTTACACTATACTATAGTTTTTTAAGTGTACAGGACTGTTATCTGGGAAAATGAATGTGCATATCTTAATAAAAAAATACTTTATTGCTAAAAAATGCTGACCGTTATCTGAGCCCTCATCTTTTTTGCTGGTGGATTATCTTGCAAAGAAATAGAGGAAAAGAACAGAATGGGAAAGACTAGAGATCTCTTCAAGAAAATTGGAGATACCAAGGGAAGATTTCATGCAAAGATGGGCTCGATAAAGCACAGAAATGGTATGGACCTAACAGAAGCAGAAGATATTAAGAAGAGGTGGCAAGAATACACAGAACTGTACAAAAAAGATCTTCACAACCCAGATAATCACAATGATGTGATCCCTCACCTAGAGCCAGACATCCTGGAATGTGAAGTCAAGTGGGCCTTAGAAAGCATCACTAAGAACAAAGCTAGTGGAGGTGATGGAATTCCAGTTGAGCTATTTCAAATCCTGAAAGATGATGCTGTCAAAGTGCTGCACTCAATAGGCCAGCAAATTTGGAAAACTCAGCAGTGGCCACAGGACTTGGAAAAGGTCAGTTTTCATTCCAATCCCAAAGAAAGGCAAAGCCAAAGAATGCTCAAACTACCACACAATTGCACTCATCTCACACACTAGTAAAGAAATATTCAAAATTCTCCAAGCCAGGCTTCAGGAGTATGTGAACCGTGAATTCCCTGATGTTCAAGTTGATTTTAGAAAAGGCAGAGGAGCCAGAGATCAAATTGCCAACATCCACTGGGTTATCAAAAATCAAGAGAATTCCAGAGAAACATCTGTTTCTGCTTTATTGACTATGCCAAAGCCTTTGACTGTGTGGATCAAAATAAACTGTGGAAAATTCTGAAAGAGATGGGAATACCAGACCACCTGACCTGCCTCTTGAGAAACCTGTATGCAGGTCAGGAAGCAACAGTTAGAACTGCACATGGAACAACAGACTGGTTCCATATAGGAAAAGGAGTACGTCAAGGCTGTATATTGTCACCCCGCTTATTTAGCTTCTATGCAGAGTACATCATGAGAAACGCTGGACTGGAAGAAACACAAGCCGGAATCAAGATTGCCAGGAGAAATATCAGTAACCTCAGATATGCAGATGACACCACCCTTATGGCAGAAAGTGAGGAAGAACTAAAGAGCCTGCTGATGAAAGTGAAAGAGGAGAGTGAAAAAGTTGGCTTAAAGCTTGACATTCAGAAAACTGAATCATGGCATCATGATTCTGGTCCCATCACTTCAT
>SJYX01007102.1:269223-342536 GCA_006410675.1 Oreotragus oreotragus | reverse complement strand
TCCATTCTAAAGGATATCAGTCCTGGGTGTTCATTGGAAGGACTGATGTTGAAGCTGAAACTCTAATACTTTGGCCACCTCATGCGAAGATTTTACTCATTGGAAAACTCTGATGCTGTGAGGGATTGGGGGCAGGAGGAGAGGGAGATGACAGAGGATGAGATGACTGGATGGTATCACCGACTCGATGCACATGAGTTTGGGTGAACTCTGGGAGTTAGTGATGGACAGGGAGGCCTGGCTTGCTGTGATTCATGGGGTCGCAAAGAGTTGGACATGGCTGAGCAACTGAAATGAACTGAACTGAACTATCTTGCTTTGATATTGATGGCTACTGATTGATCTGGATGGTGGTTAGTGAAGGCTTGGGTGGCTGTGGCAATTTCTTCAGCTAAGACAGCAGTGAAATTTGCCGTGTTCGTTAACTTGTTTTTTTTACATGATTGATCTCTCTATAGCATGCAATGCTGTCTTATAGCCTTTTACCCACAGCAGAGCTTCTTTCCAAAATGGGAGTCAACCCTTTCAAACTCTGCCTTATCAACTGTGTTTATATCATATTCTAGATCCTTTGCTATCATTTCAACCATCTTCACAGCATCTTCACCAGAAGTAGATTTCATCTCAAGAAACCACTTTTGTTGCTCATCCTTAGGAAGCAACTTCTCATCCATTCAAGGTTTAAATGTGAGATTGTGGCAATTTAGTCACATCTTCAGTCTCCACTTCTAATTCCAGCTGTCTTTCTATTGCTACCACATGTACAGTTACTGTCTCCACTGAGGTTTTGAATTCCTCAAACTCACTCGTAAGGACTGGATCAACTTCTCCCAAGCTCCTGTTAATGTTATTTTGACATCTTCCCATGAAGCACAAGTGTTCTTAATGGCTTCTTGAATGATGAATCCTTTCAGAAGGCTTTCAGTTGACTTTGCCCATCTGAGCCACCAGGGAAGCCCTGTTTACATATTAATATGTCAGTTAATCCACAACAGAGTGTAAGTTACATGGGCTAGTGAAAATGACATAGTGCTTTTGTGGACTGTTTCCCATATAAGTTTTGCTACTTTGGTTATTGCTGTATTCTAAGTTTTAAGGCTAATCTGTTACTGTATTTCATTCTTATCAGAGAATATATTTAATATGACCTAAGTGCCACTGGGGCTTCCCTGGGAAGATTCCCTAGAGAAGGGCAACCCACTCTACTAATCTTGCCTGCAGAATCCCGTGGGCAGAGGAGCCTAGCAGGCTACAGTCCATAAGATTGCAGAGAGTTGGGCACAACTGAGCAACTAACATTCCTACTACTAAGTGCCGCCAATGGGTTTTCAGCTTATTATAGGTCTGCTTGTGTGGGCAAACTGCTGGCATGAGCTTTTATTTGAGAAAATAGCAGCAGAGTAGTGCTTCTAAAAAAGCCTTATCCTGGTGAATAAATACAAAAAGTCTTTTCATAGTAATTAAGTTCAGATAAAGTTGACTTTCTTGCTGGTACCTTACTCACTTACTTGACTAAAGTTTTATGTTTTTTCTACCATCACACAGTTAAACTGTCCATTTTCATTAAGTGCTTCATTTCTGTATAAATTTTATATTGCCTAACACTACCTTCTCTTTCAGTATACTCAAGTCTGTCATTTAAGAAAATGTGGTGAATATTATTGGTGAGGCACAGATTTATTTTTAATTGGAGGATAATTGCTTTACACTATGGTGTTGGTTTCTGCCATACATCAACAGCCTAGATGTAGATACATCCCCATCCTCTTGAGCCTCCCGCCTACCTCCCACTTTACCCCTCTAGGTTGGCACAGAGCACTGGTTTGCGATCCCTGAGTCATGCACCACATTCCCCACCTGCTGTCTGTTTTACCTTTGGTAATGTACATGTTTTCATGCTGCTCTCTCAGTTTGTCCCACCCCTCTCCTTCCCCAGCTGTGTCCACAAGTCTTCTCTATGTCTGCATCTGCATTGTTGCCCTGCAAAAGGGTTCATCAGTAGCATCTTTCTAGATTCCATATATATGTGTTGCTGCTGCTGCTGCTAAGTCACTTCAGTCATGTCCGACTCTGTGCAACCCCATAGATGGCAGCCTACCAGGCTGCCCCGTCCCTGGGATTCTCCAGGCAAGAACACTGGAGTGGGTTGCCATTTCCTTTTCCAGTGCATGAAAGTGAAAAGTGAAAGTGAAGTCACTCAGTCGTGTCCAACTCTAGCAACCCCATGGACTACAGCCTACCAGGCTCCTCCGTCCATGGGATTTTCCAAGCAAGTGTACTGGAGTGGGTTGGCATTGCCTTTTCCGGTATATATATATGTGTTATTGTATGATATTTATTTTTCTCTTTCTGACTAATTTCATTCTGCTTAATAGGCTCTAGTTTTATCCACCTCACTAGAACTGACTCAAATGCTTTCCTTTTTATGGCTGAGTTATGGCAGAAAGTGAAGAGCAACTAAAAAGCCTCTTAATGAAAGTAAAAG
This sequence comes from Oreotragus oreotragus, assembly GCA_006410675.1. Lineage (NCBI taxonomy): Eukaryota > Metazoa > Chordata > Mammalia > Artiodactyla > Bovidae > Oreotragus > Oreotragus oreotragus. Next base: position 340,051 of record SJYX01007102.1, on the reverse strand, counting down.
TGGAGAGTGAAAAAGTTGACTTAAAGCTCAACATTCAGAAAACGAATATCATGGCATCTTGTCCCATCACTTCATGGGAAATAGATGGGGAAACAGTGGAAACAGTGTCAGATTTTATTTTGGGGGGCTTCAGAATCACTGCAAATGGTGACTGCAGCCATGAAATTAAAAGATGCTTACTCCTTGGAAGGAAAGTTATGACCAACCTAGAGAGCATATTCAAAAGCAAAGACATTACTTTGCCAACAAAGGTCCATCTAGTCGAGGGTATGGTTTTTCCAGTAGTCATGTATGGATGTGAGAGTTAGACTGTGAAGAAAGCTTAGCACTGAATAATTAATGCTTTGAACTGTGGTGTTGAAGAGGACTCTTGAGAGTCCCTTGGACTGCAAGGAGATCCAACCAGTGCATTCTGAAGGAGATCAGCCTTGGGATTTCTTTGGAAGGAATAATGCTAAAGCTGAAACTCCAGTACTTTGCCTCATGCGAAGAGCTGACTCATTGGAAAAGACTCTGATGCTGGGAGGGGTTGGGGGCAGGAGGAGAAGGGGACGACAGAGGATGAGATGGCTAGATGGCATCACCAACTCGATGGATGTGAGTTTGAGTGAACTCCGGGAGTTGGTGATGGACAGGGAGGCCTGGCGTGCTGAGATTCATGAGGTCGCAAAGAGTCGGACACGACTGAGTGACTGAACTGAACATTTCATTATACACACACACACACCATAACTTCTTTATCCATTCATCTGTTGATGAACATCTAGGTTGCTTCCGTGTCCTAGCTTACATGACCCAATTGTGGACCATGAAATATATCTGAAATTCTCTCCATACTCAAGATGCATGTCTTGTATCTTACAGGTGCCTTTTTATAGTGCAGAAATGGTCAGCCTCTATAGTCAGAGGACCCACACTGTCATTCAGTAGCTCCGGCAATCTGAGCAAATGAATTCATATCTCTTATGGCTGTAAGTTGTCTACTGAGTGAGGATAAGAATAGTACTTGTCTCATGGAATTGTTTTAGGATTACATGAGATAATGCATATACTTTTCTTAGTCTAATGCTTGACACTGGGTCATTGGTCAGTAATTATAAGCTATGATGATGATGATTTAAACCAAAACAAAAGAAAAAGCTAGGAAATGCACTTTAACATTTCCAGAAATGATATGCCATGTTTGGTCTTAAATTCTTAAAGAAACCATATATTTTCAGGAATTATTAATTTTTAAGGTGTATGTTATAGTTGCATAAGATTTAGAGAGACTAGTAAACATGTAGAACGGTATCCAGGGGTATGATTTGGTTTTAAATACTTTAGCAACAGAAAAAAATAAAGAACAAAAAAGGGAGAAGGAAGAAAGGGAGAAAGAAAAAGGAGAAGAAAGAAAGAAGGAACAAAGAGAAATAGGTGGAGCAATGTGGCAGAATTGAATGGTTGTAAATTTACTGCGACATAAGATCTGTGGGTGCTTGGTTTACCTTTTAGCATATCGTGTGTATGATTAATGAATTACCTCCTTAAAATTATCAATTTTTAATGCATACAAACAGTAAAGCAGTGAAGGCAGTCCTTTTTTTCAGTTTCTTTGAAAGATGATAGACTTATTAATCTGATCTAGTCACTAGCCCCATACATGGTTTGGATTCCATTCTGCTTGGAATAAAATTCCTGGGTTCCTATGAACTGACAATAATATTTTTGATATTGTATTTGGAAGAACTTAACAGAATGTTTTCTGAAGGTCTAGGACATTCAGTATTATAGTAAGAAATATATTATAGTAATGTTGTCTTTCAAGTGTAAAGTCTGACTCATATATAAAATAGACGAATTTTAGAAGATGAATGTTCTGTGAGAGGAAACACCTTATATGCTTGAGCAAAATCCTATGTCTATATAAGGATCAAGTTCCCAGAAACTCTGAATTGATAGAGGTTTGTCCAAAACAACAAGATCCTCCTGTATAGCACAGGGAACTAAAATCAGTATACTTGGATAAAGCATAATGGAAAAGAATATGAAAAAGAATGTATGTATGTGTGTGTGTGTGTGTGTATATATATATATATATATATATATATGTATAACCTAGTCACTTTGCTTAAACTGCAGAAATTAACACATCATCAATTATAGTTCAATAAAATGAATTTTAAAGACAATAATAATAGAGGTTTGTCCTCCCAAAGGTGAGGAATTACTACATGTAGGTGAAGAGCGTGTTACTTCTCGCCACTCCCTTGTTCACCCTTATATATATATATATATATATATATGTATAACCTAGTCACTTTGCTTAAACTGCAGAAATTAACACATCATCAATTATAGTTCAATAAAATGAATTTTAAAGACAATAATAATAGAGGTTTGTCCTCCCAAAGGTGAGGAATTACTACATGTAGGTGAAGAGCGTGTTACTTCTCGCCACTCCCTTGTTCACCCGTTCACTTGTCTTACAGTCACAGAGATAGCGGTGGGACACCAGTAGCATGAGAGCCTGCCGGAGGCCCAGGTGACTTCTGGAGCAGATGGCACAAGGGATGCAGGACACACAGGAAGAAAAGTATTTTGAGAAAGAGGAAGGTTGCTGCTTCTACTAATGTGGGAGGAAGGGAGGGCAGCGAAATGGGTTTCAGATGTTGAAATGGAAAAGAGGGCCTGGGTCTGTGGCCTTGACCTTTTATAAGAAAAGTGGAGGAACAAGATGAACTGCTGTTGGAGAGCACAAAAGAGAAGGAAAGGGAGTTCAGGGCTGAACGTGAATTGCACAAACAAGGTCAGTGTCCTTTGAGCAAAAATGTGACAGGAAGTGAGTTACTGATGAATAATGGAATCGCCGAGTTCAGGAAGGCCCCTGCAGGAGAGATGTCTGAAATTGGTGGTGACTCCTGGCTCCCGAGTTAGCTACTTTTTGCCAGGTGTGCTCAGGAAAGAGCTATCAGGTGGTGGAGCTGGAAGCTGACACATCACATTTGGATAAAACTGAGAATGGGAATCTAACATAATGAGGAGAGAACTAAAGAAATTACAACCATAACTTCCAGTTGGTCTCTTCAGAGGTTGACACCATCTAAAAGCTTTTCATTTGTAAGAGAAAATTAAAGAATTCAAGCTTCTTTTGAAAAGACTTCGGTACTGGGAAATTTTTTCAAGGCCTTACAGCTGTTGGAGAGAATAGTTATTTAGTCCCCTCTTAGAAAAAAATGCTAATATTTTTGTGTCTATATTATAGTACATAACACAGTTAAGAGAGCACATGTGATTTTTTAATTCTTTGAGCAGTGTGCCAGAATTTCTCATTTCATACCTCATTTACAACTTATTATAGTGTGATCAGACAAATTCAGCATCTATGTTTTTACATAAAGTAGGAGCATTTGTTGTTTGGAATGTAGAAAGATGGTTGGTGTAGATCTCTTTTTATAGTTTCATGCTATAAAATTAACTGGAAATTGTAACCTCCCCAAAGTAAAGCAGTAACGGAGGGGGAATTTTCTGACTGGCCATGCATGCAGGGAGCATGACTGAGAGCAGAAATAGAAGAAGGCGTTCAGAGGTCCTCTTTGGATCGTGGCAAAATCAACCATTCCGTGCGGCCGTGCGGCCCAGCGTGCTTCCTGCTGTGTCTAGACGAGCTGGCACAGATTTCTCTGTGGGGTGTCTGTACATCACTGACCCCACAGTGACCTTCCCTCGGGCCTCCTGTTTAAAGGCATGAGTGCTTTCCACTCTCCCACATCTTTTCCATCATTTGATTCTTCCAGCAGGTGCACAAAAATTGAGATTGTTGTCACTTTGAAGTTAATCAGATTCTTTGGTCGCATTATGTTGCATACAAAAAAATATTGCTTTAGAGGTGTAGTGATGTTAATAGGAGAGATTTTCAGAAATGGACCAGGAGGAGGATGTAAATTAAAACAAAAGAAAGAAATAACGATGTTCAAGCTGCGAGAACACCCAGCATAGAAGTGATCCACTGTTTTTCTCTGTAGAATTTTAAGAGCCACACAATTCCAGTTATTTTTGAAATTGTAAATTATTATGTTGTTATAAGAAAAAGTGACTGGAATTTTAAGGGGTAGAAAACTAAAAAGTCATAGAATAAGTGGATTTAGACTGACTCTCTCATCCCCTTTAGCTCCAGACACTGTGCAGCCTATTTGTCTCATGGTACTTCATGCAATGTTTAAAAAAATGATCAAATTTAACCCACATTCCTGTGTTTTAAAGGATGACCAGATTGGTGTTCTTTTCACCAGGATTCTAATCAGCTGTATCTTTCGTCCTCTGCCCTGTGTCTGCTGCCTAGAGGGAATTCAGATTAATTTAGTTTCCCTAAATTCGCTGCCAACTAAATCATGCTTACCACCTCGCCAGGACTTCTTTGTTCTTCACTGACATTTGTTTTGTAAGTGATTCAACACCAACAAAAGAATTGTTCATGATATGGCCCCGGTTAGTTCCTTTTCTGAAGATAAGGCTACCTTCTTGTCTTTCTGTTCCCAGAAACTTGGAGAATGCCCTACACAGGCTGGGCATTAATGCATTTAAAAGTAATTTACAAATCTCTCACTATTGTTGAGGCAAAGTATGTAAAGATCATGTCATTATTGTCTTAATTTTTGCTGTTTGCCTTCCACTCCAGTGAGGATGTGCTTCTTGATAAGAGAGAGAACTCAAGGTTGAGTGCATAAGAAAAGCTGATAGTTTTGTTTCATGCTCTCTTGTGTTAATCAGAGCTATGCTCTTAGATATGTCTCTACGGGAGCATCATTTGCAAAATCTGTTCTAGAAAAAAAAGTAAATAAAAGCTGGCAGATAAGTTTATAGAGTGTCCTCGACTTACAGTGTTTCAATAGCATTTTTTTGACTTTACAGTGATGAATGTTAAACCAGTGAACATTCTTTGGAAACTGTACTTGGAATTTTGATCTATCCCTGGGCTAGCCATGTGAGCTATAGTACTCTGTTGAAGCTGAGTGGGTTTATCAGGACATAACCCTATAAACTGAGGAAAATCTGTGTAGCATCTTCCAATTACTTCCATTTGGAGATCTTTGACAAAAAAGCTAGACAGAGTCTGCATCTTATTTCTGTTGAGCGTCAGAGATTACGTGCTATTGTTGTTGAATCACTGATCTTCATTCATTCAGCAAACAATTACTGGTCTCCTTCTCAGAGCCAGGCACTGACCTGGACACTGGGGACACATCAATGAATAAAAAATTTAAAAATTATTGCCCTCCCAAAACTTACATTCTGTTGATCTTCAAAAGATTATTAAGCTTGAAGTCAAGAAATATTTTTAAACGCTAGTTTCTCTGTGCATGGTAATCAATATGCTATTTTCATAAAAAAAAAAAAAATACTTGTGGTGTCTAGAGCAATGCTTCCTAAACTTCTCAGTGCATTTTCCAACTTATGAACACTGCAGAGCTCTTCAGAAAATAATGTACTTATTCTCATACACATGAATATTTGCATATCAATGTAGAGGCCTTGTAGCTCCCTGGTTAAAAAGAAAAAGCATTTGACCTTTAGAAAGCCCAATTGCATGCATCATCTAGTTCATAAATAGTATTTAGTGATGAAGTATAGTTGGTAATTTTTTTGATTGTAGTTGATTTACAACATTGTATTAGTTTCAGATGTTCAGCAAATTGATTCTGTTACAGACATACGTATATTTTTCTCAGATTCTTTTCCATTATAGATTATTATAGTTCCCTGTGCTTTGTAGCAAATCTTTATTATTTATCTATTTTTATATATAATGGTATACATCTGTTAATCCTGTACTCCTAGTTTATCCCTCCCCTTCCCTATCTTTTCCCCTTTGGTGACCACCATACGTTTTCATTGTTCAAAGTTATAATGAATATAAAGAGTCTGTCAGTATCAGTAAGCTGTTGAAAAGGACATTTGATTTTGGCTTATTTCATTTTAAAACTTAGGACATATTTTTGAGATGATTGATGTATGAAAGACATTTTACTTACTGTTTTTGCAGGGCTTGAATTACTTGGATTTTTATTATTTATTCTGTTTTCATGAAGGTTTCCTTTACCTTTGCAAAGGTCTGCATGCTTCAACCCAGAGTAGTTATAAAGAGGTCAGGTTTGGTTTACTTTCAAGATTCCTTATTATAGATACTTTCCCTAACAAAGAACCATGGTTAGAAAGGTCAAAATAATTACTGTATATAAATCAGAGCAGTTCCTCCCTCATGAAATGTCATAGATACAGTGTTTACCATAATCAAATTAATGAAAATTCCAAGAATAAGCATAGGACATTCTGCCTGTAAACAAGCTTTCTTATTTCACATTCCCTGGTTCTGTTGACCAGATCACATCATCACCTACTTTTAGTTAACCTCTCTGAGGAACTTTTTTCTAGTAAAATTCTTAATGAGTTCTCTAGAGATAGACACAAGCAAGTATTTTCCTGAGTTGCTCAATTGAACAGTTAAGCTGTTTCTAAGGATATGACTTGAATTCAACAATGGATTTTTAGAACATCGGCTTTTTAGAACTTACTGCCATTATGGATTTTGTCAAATCAACAGTTGATCCAAATCTTTCCTTTGATTCATTGGTCCGTACATTGATCTGCAGGTGGTCTGTACATCACTTATTTGTAACTTTAAACCGCATTCCTTTTTTGAGCTTTACCTTCCTAAAAAGAGTTCTGATTCAACTAGCTTTATACTCTGAAAAAAAAAAAAAAAAAACAACCATGAAATGGTTTTAAATCATTCTAAGTAGTAAGAAAGAATCAGCTTCATGTTCAGCATTGGCTATAGAATTGACTATAGTTTAAAAAATATCTTCCCTTTCATTGTTCAACTAAAGCAAAATCCTTTATTGTCTTTACAAAGCATCCCTTTAGTTGATTGCTTAGTCCTTCAACTTCAAATATTTGTCAAGTGAATCTGGGTTTGGACAGTAATATTAAAAAAGAAAACTCAGAATCTGTCTGCTCTTTGCGTAAACTCCTGTGGAAATCCTGGTATCAGTGATCCTTCTTGTTTCATTTCCCTTTAGTTAGTCAGAAGAGCTCATGACCCTTGTGTTGCTTTACTTTTAAAATTAGAAAGCATATTAATAGCTTTATCTAGGAAGACTTGCTTGAGGAGTTGGTTTTATTTATTGACAAGGAAACACTTTGTTTGCATCCGTCATGTGTTGGGAGACGAAAGGGGAGAAGGCATTGACCTGAACATATCAGGCATGTGTTGCCTGTTTCCTGGTGTCTGTGATGGTCATAAAGGACAGTCAGCAATTCTGACTCATTTGGGCTTAAGCATTTGGGTCAAAACTGTGGCCGTTAACAAGGAGCTTTTAGATCCATAGTACAGTAAGTCAAGATCCCCAGGCTGGGACCTGGGCTTTCTACAGCTCCCCAGGGAAATGTTGTGCACACGCACGTGACGAGATGGCCTGGACGAGAGTCCCTTCTTCTGTGCCATGGTGAACACTGAAACTTTTGGTCCAGTGGCCACCCCAGGGCAGCTAGCGCACTTTCCCCTCACTTCTGTGGAGTATCTTGCCTGGTCAGTGGCAGTACCAGCTCCCGGTACTGTGACTATTTAGAATGCTCCTTGGGTTGTCCTTTACCACTTGTCCTAGGAAAGAGCACAGTAACAGCTCCTTGTGCAGGTTGTTGGAAGCAGTTTACAACGTTAGTCAATCAGAAAGCATTTGAGAAAATGCAGGAGAAACAGTGAAATAGAAGCACTGAGATCAACACCTCTCGTATACTTTGGCCTTTTGGGGAGAGGCCCTAGAGTCAGCTCAGCAGAGCCTTTCTCTTTCCTCTTCTCTCTCCATCTTCTTGCCCCAAATGTTTCCTCCGTGGCTCTTGGCACATCTCCCTGCATGACTACTCAGTGTACAATAAATAGTAATTTTCCTTACACACAGCATAGTTACATTTAAGACAAGGAACTTGGTTCTTTCAAAGATGCTACCTGGGGTATTTTTTTGGTACAGCTGTTTTATAAAATATGCATGCCTGTGTGCTAGGTTGCTTCAGTTGTATCTGACTCTGTGCAACCCCATGGACTGTAGCCTGGCAGGCACCTCTGTCCAGGGGATTCTCCAGGCAAGAGTACTAGAGTGTGCTGCCGTGATCTCCTCCAGGGCTCTTCCCAACCCAGGGATGACACCTGTGTCTCCTGCATCGCAGATGGATTCTTTACTGCTGAGCCACCAGGGAAGCCCTCTATAAAGTATAAGCACAACAGAACCAGATAGTTCTTTTTCCAGTTTGTGTACCAGAACACGACCATCCAAGTGTTTTCTCTCTTTTGTTACTGTTGCTTTTGGAGAACATAAATTCATTTCAGTGTTTTAACTGTCCAAAATGATTTTGAAAGTATTCTTTGCAATTTTTATGGATTAATCAGAGTTCAACCTCAATATATTATCATCATAAATTATTGTATAAAGTATAGAAGGACAGCTGCTTCTGTGTGTTAGAAGGAAGAGTGGGAAGATAGGAGCATCTTATCCTGCTGAGGAGATAAGCCAGTAGGGTCTTCAGATCTCTGCTGTGCCGCCCGCATTATTTGCATCGTTGGTAAGAACTTTTCTACCAATGATGCTGTTGAAGTAGACATAAACTCCCTAAACACAGATAAGTCTGTGGCTTTATTTATTTTTGTCTGGCTTCATGCGTTTTTTTAATAATTATTTTTTTTATTTTATTGTACATATTCACAATAAAAACCCTGGGTTCACATGATATGGTTAGACTTGCTCTTTTTGTGTCTGTTAGGAGGTGTTCTGTGCTTATGAAGATAGCTTTGTGGTTAAGACCTGAGACTTTGGAATCAGACCCTGGAAATTAATGTCTTGGCTCCATCCTTGACTGTACCACTTTGGCCAACTTACCCAGTATCTCCAAGCTCCAGCTTTCTCATTTGTAAAATGGGGATGGAGGGGCTCCTTCCTTATAAGGTGATTGTGAAACTTAGAGAAAATCTGTGTAAAGTGTATATACACCAGGATGGGGTGTATTTTGAATTGTACTGTTTTTCCCTGGGATATTTGGGGATGAATATGCCCACTGTTACTTCACTATCTTGGTTTTCTCAAATCCTTTTTAGAAGATTGCAAGTTATAAATAATAAATAATTGTGATTTTTCATTCTTTATTTCCAAAGACACAATTTACTCTTGTTGATTTATCACACAATGATTGATAATGGCTCACACAAGGAATTCAGGTGGACACTAAATTTCTCTGGCAGTGAAATTTCCTCTGGAGCACACAGCACTATAACGGGAAGTCAAATGATGATTTTTCTCTGCTAGCAATAATATCAAATCCCATTTCTTCAGTGTTGCTGAAAGTGTTCTACGTGCTAATTCATTGATGATGAAGAAGGAGGCATTCCCATTTGAAAATATATCACCATAGATATTTCCATTACAATATATTTGTTATAATAAAGATCTAGAATGTGCATGGTGGACAGAGATACATAGCATGGACTAGAATCTAGAGTGGCCTTCAAGTTAATTAGGTGACTCTCACATCTGATGGTAAGGTGCCATTGATTGATCTGTCCCTGGAGAATTTCACGTATTTCACTACCATGAAGTGTAAAAGATGTTATATGGAAGAGAGCGAATGTTGCTACCCAATTATTTGTATTTTTTTCCTAAAAGATTGTATTTGTTCAGTCTTTAAATACCTAGAAGGTACCAAATCATTAGCTGATATCTGGGAATGGAAATAGTAAGTATGCACATCTTATAATATAACACTTTTTTTGCTTTGTTTTTAAACTTTATTTTCTTGGAGTATAGCCAATTAACAATATTGTGGTAGTTGCAGGTAGACAGCAAAGGGACTCAGCCATACATGTACATGTATCCATTCTCTCCCAACCTCCCCGTCTCTTCCAAGCTGGTAATGGGACACTTTTTAAGTTGACAAAAAGTAATTTTGTTTTCTGAACAGAGTTGCCACTCTTTGACTCAACTGTAGAAAGTTGAAAATATCTTTGTGGGTGGCCAAAAAGTTTTTGAGAGAATTTTACACGTGCCATAGTGGAATGCTTCTTCCTTGGCCTTACAGGCAACATGTTGGCATTCTCCAAATGTGTGTGAGTGTGTGAAAGAGTGAAAGTGTTTATTGCTCAGTCCTGTCTGACTCTTTGTGATCTCCTCTGTCCATGGGATTCTCCAGGCAAGAAAACTGGAGAGAGTTACTATGCCCTCCTCCAGGGGATATTCCCGACCCAAGGACTGAACCCCCTTCTCTTGCAGATGGGTGACAGGTTCTTTAACACTAATACCACCTGGCGAGCATGTGGGTGGGTGTTTATTTGTAATTCAAAGATTCTGAAATGTGTTGCTATAGTTCTTTTTTTTTTCTTTTCTTCTGAAACTATTTGCCAGTTAAGTGCTTGCTCTATCACCAAAGCTGAAAGAAATTGAATTTGTATACCAACAACTTGTCACCAGATGAATAGAAAAGATTTTATTTAATTGACCATAAGAGAGTTTTTCCCCCTCTTAGAAGTCTGTTTTAAGAAAATTGCACATGACTTTTTTCTCCTTAGTACCCATCTTCAGTCTATTTTTAGGAAGAAGGCATGTGTAAGTTAAGGGATATGGCTTAGTAAATATTGATATTCTTTCTGAAACAGGATATGATATAATGCTTGCATAATCAGGATTCTGTCTAGACTAGTGAAATTAAAATAGTGACAGAGCAAAAGGAATCCCTGAAATGGAATGCTTTAGAAAACATTTCACCAAAATATTATAAAATTTGTGAATATAAAAGAGTATTTTATATCAACATTAAAGTTGAGGTCTCAATATCTGGAATGCCATATTGACTTTTGTAATTAATATTATTCTTATTTATCATTTTGACTGATCTTTTAGAAGATAAAGTGGCATTTGTTTCAAATGTTTTAGCCTGGATAAAGAGGAGTCTCAAACATAAATGCACCTCAAAAATATAGAATAGAGCATGCTGTCTATAATCAGAAGAAGGGAAAATGATCACACTGCTTTCATTTTGGGCTAAAATATAATTGATAAATATCTCAGTAGATGCTGACCAAGAAGCAAAACCAAATACTGGTCTTGAACTTCAGGAGTTTTGACCAACCAAAACCAAATACTTAAATCTTTCTGAAGCTTCACATTGGTTTAGTAAAGTTTATTTCCAAAATCATTTTTATAAGAATACTTCATTAAAAAATTTACCAAGGAACACTTTCAAACCAGGGATGGCTTTGAAACATACTAAATCAAGTTTAGCCCAGAAAGAGTATGGAGAGAGTTAGGACCAGGCTTGCCTGAGTCAGTGGGTGTCCCCTAACAGATGAATGACTTCTTCCATATCTCAATATTCTGTAAATATGCTCAGTTATTCTATGAAGCAGAGAAAGAATTTATTTTATAGCATGCAAATGAAGGTAGGTATTATGTGGCATAGAATTCCTACTCAGTCACACATCAGCTCTGTGATCTTGGACAAAACTATTTACAATTTCTTAGTTTTCCCAACTATAAAATGACATAATAAGAGTACAAACTTCCCAAGGGCATTGTGAGGATAAAAGGGGTTAATCCATGTAAAGTCCTGAGCAGAGCACCCATTTGCAAATAAAAAATAGTGTTTTCTTAAAGAAGTAGTATTACCTAATGCTATGATTATTTTAAAGTGTAATTCATTTTTCCCCAAGATGAATTTTTGTACATTTCCTTTTAGTACATCTTAAATTTGAGATAATAGTGAATATTCTTCCACTCTGAGGTGAGCTTACAGTCCTTTGCTATGAATTATAGTAAATGACAATTGAATAAGATTAATTTAACTCTGCAATCTTGGTAGAATCTGTCATTTCCAGCCTCTGCCTCAGAATTATATGGGAACTTCGTATGCTTCATTTGAGAATCCTTGCAGCAATATATATTTTCTTCATCCAATTTCATCAGCCACTGCTCTGTGGAATAACACATAGGTAATAGGTGCAGGAAGTGACCCCATAGACATGTGTATTGCTTGCCCTTTGTTGTGTGGAAGATCAGGGATAGGCATTAAAAAAGGACAGGGTGAGCCAGGTAGTTGAATCTGTTAAATATATCTGTCTTGATTTAGATGGCAAAAGAGAATTAAAATGTTCCAAAACAGCCATAAATTTAAAACCATATGCTTCCTTAGAGATCAGATTATGGTTCTCATTTCTCCCCCTATAGGGGAGAAGAGAGAGTTTGAAAGACAGCGCCATTATTTATGGCAAGAACCAAGTGATGAATATGCATGGGGACTTGGAAGGGTGTGAGCCTTCCTAATGCTCTACTCTCCCTTTCTCCGCTTGATCCCTAGACTGAAGGAAGCTACTGACCAAGGCCACGCCATTTGCTAATTTCACATTTTGGAGATGTTAGCTGTGTGTTCTCTGCCTGAGGCAGCTAGCCATTTGATTCTATCCTGGGCACCAGGATATTGAAATTCAGAAGCTTGTGGTAGCTGGTACATTAATGTAGGGGCAGAGGTGATACTCGTTTTATTTTTTTTAATATAAATATTGTAACACATTACCTTGAAATGAATTAGTGGCTGATCAGCAGCATTATTTGCATTTAAATCCAGGTGTTGCTGCAATTTCAATTGCAAGTTCTGCAGGCATGGTAAGGTCTTCTGGACCGAAGAATATTCAGCTTTCACTACCTGGTCTCTCTTTTTGTGTTTTGGATTAGGTTGATAAGAGCATAAAATACTAAGCATTCTAGTGGATTGTTAGCACTTGGAATAGTGTTCATGTATGATGTGAAGTAAATACTGTGACGCAAAGCATGAAAAATAATCTTAGGTACAAATACACAGAACATGCTAAGTCAGGTTCTTTCCTTTTGGTGTCCTTGTTTCTACTTTTTAAAGTAATAGTGATGATTTCATGGATATGGAAACTTTCTAAAGTTAATTTTTTTGTTTGCACATGTGTGTTTTCTGCTCTTGCACATTCTGCTTTGCCAGCTTTGTCAGAAGTGAAGCAAATGTCTTTATTTGGGTGTCTTGGGTATTCTTCTAATTTATATACACAGTTTTGATATCAGTGAAAAGCCTAAAAAAATTTGAGTTTAACCCTTAGGACAAAGAGCAGCTAGAAAGGTGACAAGTCCTTAAATATTAATTCTAAAAATATTCAACTTCTTTTCTCTTATAGTGAGAGATTTTTCTTAAGGCTAAATAGAAACGGGCTTCCCAAAGCCCCAGATAAACCAGAACGGCACTGCTCTCTCTTCGTGGTAAGTGGATCTTGTTTTATCAAGGAGGCAGATTCTTTCTTCAGTACTTTATCTTATTTAAGAGACATAAGTTATTATGAGAGAACATAGTAGATTTGCTGAAACTTTGTAAATAACACATGAATTACGGTGAAAGTGGTATGAAAGTGTTAGTTGCTCGCTGGTGTCTGACTCTTTGCCTGTCAGGCTCCAGTGTCCGTGGGGTTTCCTAGACAAGAATACTGGAGTAAGTTACCATTTGCTCCTCCAGGGGATCCTCCTGACACAAGGATAAACCCCGGATCTCCTGCACTGCAGGAGATTGTTTGCTGTCTGAGCCACTAGGGAAGAGTGTAAATTACAATAATGCCCTGAAATCTGAATGCCAGCTTTCACAATCACACCTTTGTCCCTTCAGTGTGTATGAGAGCCTGTTCTTTATATCTGAAGCCCAGTGTGACAGGGCTCAGAGTGGCACATGGTATTTGGTATGTATTTAAGAAATATTTAAAGAATGAGGGAGCTAGAGACTGAAAAAAGAATGGGCTTTTCTTTTTTAAGTCTGATTTGATATCTGTAGGCTTACAGTAAAGTTGATCACAGTGGTATTTTTAGAATAGGATTTGAATTATGTGCTTCTGCTCCAGAAAAAAATCCATCAAGAATGCTCATATTTGTCTTTCTTCTGTTATTTGTTAAAACAATGTGCTATCCCTTCAAGTGTTTCTGCCTGAAGGATGAGTTCTACAATGACCAGACTTTGTTTTTTGGTAGGATTTGGGTAGCAGTGAGCTCAGAAAGGACATCTATATCACTGTGCATATCATCCGAATCGGTAGGTATGACACTTACTGGTGTGATAGGAGCATGACGGGGAGAATTGCTGAGAGGTTTCTGTGTACTTGTGATTTATGTGCTGTCTGGATCAAAAAGTCCAAGCAAGATCTGAATCCAGTATTTGCAGAATTTGGGATTCTGGTCTCCCCAGACTCTCACACCGCCATAAATAGAGTTTGTTCTCTCTCCATGTAAGTCATTAGTTAGTTTGCAGCATTTTATTTTGTTTTATTGGACTTTCTAAAAATATTGGATTCATACCCTTGGTATTTGTCTACTCAAATTCTAATTTCTGTTAACAGCATACATTAAACTTTTAGGAGCTGGATTTTCTATACATTTATGAAAACTTTACACCAACTGACATTTCCCAAAGTGTGGAAGGCTGCAGAACATTATTATAGACAAGGTGCTATAAGAAAAAGGCTATGGAAGATTGAATGCTGTATATATATTTTTCACTTGTATAATTTCATCAGCTTATTAAAGAGTCTTGAGAAATCCTACAGGGAAGAATAAAATTGCTCCTCTAACTTTGTTGACTCTAGCTCTCTCCAGATTTGATTGACTGTGGAAACACTTATATAATGTAACACTTACTAACCTCTTGCAGAACACACTTTAAGTGTTCTGTGATGCCCTTGCACATCAAAACCCAAATATGGTCACTACGTTTACGCATATAAGACCTCCAAAAGCAGGCATTTTATGGCAGAGAAAATACATGGTGGAACCTAAGTTATTTCTCTAGGAAAGCTAACCAACTGATACTGAGACTCACTGCAGGAGATTGTTTGCTGTCTGAGCCACTAGGGAAGAGTGTAAATTACAATAATGCCCTGAAATCTGAATGCCAGCTTTCACAATCACACCTTTGTCCCTTCAGTGTGTATGAGAGCCTGTTCTTTATATCTGAAGCCCAGTGTGACAGGGCTCAGAGTGGCACATGGTATTTGGTATGTATTTAAGAAATATTTAAAGAATGAGGGAGCTAGAGACTGAAAAAAGAATGGGCTTTTCTTTTTTAAGTCTGATTTGATATCTGTAGGCTTACAGTAAAGTTGATCACAGTGGTATTTTTAGAATAGGATTTGAATTATGTGCTTCTGCTCCAGAAAAAAATCCATCAAGAATGCTCATATTTGTCTTTCTTCTGTTATTTGTTAAAACAATGTGCTATCCCTTCAAGTGTTTCTGCCTGAAGGATGAGTTCTACAATGACCAGACTTTGTTTTTTGGTAGGATTTGGGTAGCAGTGAGCTCAGAAAGGACATCTATATCACTGTGCATATCATCCGAATCGGTAGGTATGACACTTACTGGTGTGATAGGAGCATGACGGGGAGAATTGCTGAGAGGTTTCTGTGTACTTGTGATTTATGTGCTGTCTGGATCAAAAAGTCCAAGCAAGATCTGAATCCAGTATTTGCAGAATTTGGGATTCTGGTCTCCCCAGACTCTCACACCGCCATAAATAGAGTTTGTTCTCTCTCCATGTAAGTCATTAGTTAGTTTGCAGCATTTTATTTTGTTTTATTGGACTTTCTAAAAATATTGGATTCATACCCTTGGTATTTGTCTACTCAAATTCTAATTTCTGTTAACAGCATACATTAAACTTTTAGGAGCTGGATTTTCTATACATTTATGAAAACTTTACACCAACTGGCATTTCCCAAAGTGTGGAAGGCTGCAGAACATTATTATAGACAAGGTGCTATAAGAAAAAGGCTATGGAAGATTGAATGCTGTATATATATTTTTCACTTGTATAATTTCATCAGCTTATTAAAGAGTCTTGAGAAATCCTACAGGGAAGAATAAAATTGCTCCTCTAACTTTGTTGACTCTAGCTCTCTCCAGATTTGATTGACTGTGGAAACACTTATATAATGTAACACTTACTAACCTCTTGCAGAACACACTTTAAGTGTTCTGTGATGCCCTTGCACATCAAAACCCAAATATGGTCACTACGTTTACGCATATAAGACCTCCAAAAGCAGGCATTTTATGGCAGAGAAAATACATGGTGGAACCTAAGTTATTTCTCTAGGAAAGCTAACCAACTGATACTGAGACATGGCTTCCCCTTCCTCACTAACTGTTGCCATGATTTGCTGAGGAAAACTTATGCAGAATAGTAACATCTCACCATGCAGTCTTGCATGGTGGTTTTTATTTTTTTTATGGTTTTTTATTTTATACACATGATGACCCCATTTTGCATTGAGTGAGACTATAAAACGTTGTTTCAACCAAGATTTTCTAAGCATTTTTCCCTCATAAAGTCTGTTCTGAAAAACTCATTTAATTTTATCTTCTTTTCATATTTGAGGGACAGTAGAAATAAATAAATAAGTGAACTGTCTTTGGTTTTGTTTTAATTTTCTTTTTATACATGAGTATGGGGTGTACAAATTGGAAAGAGTCTTTTAAAACTGGCAAAGTTGTAATGCGTGTTTCTGTGTATTTATGAGATAGAGCCTCTGTCTGTGCCCAGGATGGCAGGGGTGCAGTTTATGGAATTCTTTGTGGGTTTTTTTTTTTTAAATTTATCCAAATTTTTCATAGCAATTGTTAATGTAAAATGTGATTTTGGATATCTTCATGTAAACATGGATACAGTTTGAACATAATCCTCTACAAGGTTGAGATAAAAAGTAAACCGCTTTAGCTTTCAGAACTTTTAGAAAAGTATCTATAGGCTTTTGGTGGTAGAAAATGATCACATGTCTTGCTTGCCCATGGGCTGGGTATCTCTGTCCTTCACTCCCAGGATACAGCTGAGGAAACGACTGCATAGTATTACACATCACAGGGCTGCCTTTCAAATACCTGACATTTGATTAGTGGCTGTAATTTTACTAAGCTGTTTATGATCACTGAGTCATCAGAATGAATGTTGAATCCTAAATTACCTACCTTCATTCCCTAAGCTTTGATCAAATTAATTCTATATTGACATTACTGCAAAAATTTCCCTGATGATCAGTCCAGTAATAATGAAGGCAAGAAACTCAGAAAAGTTAAGATTTAATCTGCTTCAGTGAAATGAAGGAGTGGAAGATCCTTGTCTATCAGGGACAAATAGAAAAATTATTCTAGAAAGAGTAAGAACTTTTTCTAGAATATTCCTTGCATAGACTTAGTAAGAAAAGGGCACACTGACCTGCACTGGCTGCCAAGAGTAACGGCACCTGCCCTGGAATTCGAGGCCTGGTCTTTGATCGGAAAGAAAGGGAGGAAATAAAGAGAAAGAGTTTCCCCACACTAGATTCATGAATAACTGCATGATTTGTATTTAGCAGTGATTGGTTCAACTTGTGACAAAACAGATAATGGCCATTCATAACTATAAAGGGCAGACCTGAACAGAAATACTTGTATTGCTTATTTATCAGCCCAACAAAGTTAGTTGGTCTTTTACCACATTCGTTTATACCCACCACACAACTTTTCGTAATTTTAGGTATATTTATCCCTTTTTTATCGTGAACAATCACTATAGGCTTTCACCATAAAACAAAAGCATCTCTAATGTATTTTCTGCCATAGGGAATACCCATTCCTCTTACCAGTATATTTGTAATTATTGAAAGTATTTGCATATTCACCCAACCAGTAGCCCTAGCTATATGACTAACAGCTAATATTACAGCTGGACAGCTATTAACTCATGTAATTGGAGGAATAACCTTTGCCCTAATAATTATTAGTCCTACTACGGCCTTCATTACACTTATTATCCTTGTTTGCTTACTATTCTTGAATTCACAGAAGGCAGGTTTACATATTCACCCTGCTAATAAGCCTGTACCTACAGGGCCCCCGGTGCTGCCTGCACGTGCTCTCAGTTGTAGCTGACTCTTTGCGACCCCATGGATTGCAGCCCGCCAGGCTCCAGTGCCCATGGGATTCTCCGGGCAAGAATACTGGAATGGGTTGCCATTTCCTTCTCCTGGGGATCTTTCTGACCCAGGAATCATACCCACATTTCTTGTGTCTCCTACACTGGCAGATGAATTCCTTACCACTGCACCACCTGGGAAGCACTGAACCTACATGGTAATACCTAGTGACTCTCCAAACCCATGCATGTCACATAGTAAGCACTGGGCCCTGGTCTCAGAGGAGTCCTCTCAGCTCTTTTTATAGAGTCTAGTACATGATTCCATTGTAAATCAGCATTCTTAATATCCTTAGGCCTGTTAATCAATATACTAGCAATATACCAATGAAAATGAAACATCATCCAAGAAAGAACTTCTCAAGGCTGTCACACATTAATTATTCAAAAGGGACTTCAAAAGGGAAAAATCCTTTTCATTATGTCAGAAGTCCTCTTCTTTTTTTTTTTTTCCTGTGGTTTTTTACCACCATTAAGTGGTGTTCCAGCTTCTATTTATAAATATTACTCTGAAGTTGATATATCAGAGGGGCAATTTTCCTTTATTACTGAAGAATGAAAGCCAAATTGAATACTGCCATTCCTTTCTTTTTTTCTATTTAGCATTGGATTTAGAAAGTACTAGAGCCATGCAGACATGCTGTAGGAGGACTTCAGTCAGATGGAAATAACGTACAGATCTGTTCCCTAGCATCTGGAAACAGACTGACAGACTTTTTTCATTATTTCTCCTCACGTTAGCTTGTTATGCTTCAGGTCCAGTGTGCTTTTTGCTTTCAGTTTTCAAAATAACCCATTGGTAATTAAACGCAACAATAAATTAAAACAGTATCTCAACCACAGATTTTTAAATGTCTAACAATTTAAACAAGTAGAAACCATGTCAGAGTTAAAAAAGAATCCCTGGAGATCTCAGCCTGCGTACCGAGTCTGGAAGGAACATGCTCACTTGCTCACCTGTGCTTACTTGCTATACCATCAGGTAATCTCGAATCACTTCTTTTCAGAGGTGAAATGTGTGAAATCATTTTTTGAAATATGGAGAATCTTACAAGTAGAAAATGAAATAGGCACCCCTACTGCCTATTTAGATGCGATTCTCCTGGGGTGCCTTCATGAATGCTTCAGAAAGGGTACCCACACATGGGCTCAGCTTCAGTCTTCATGTTTTATTAGTAACAGCCAATGGCCAGAGTTTGCACTGCGTGCCCAAGGTCACACAACTATGTGGCCTGAGGGGAGAGTTCAGAATGGAGGCAACAGTTGCCCCAAGTCTATGTCTTTACCATCACCCATTACATTCCATATGGCTTATGTTATAGCTGTATGTGTCTCGTCTTAAGCTGGATTAACCAAATGGCTCCTTGAACTAGGTGTGCTTTTTAATTGAACAGGTCGAATGGGGGCAGGAGAAAAAAAGAATGCCTGTAGTGTCCAGTACCGGCGACCCTTTGGCTGTGCAGTTCTTAGCATTGCTGACCTGCTGACTGGAGAGACGAAAGATGACCTCATCCTGAAAGTGTACATGTAAGGAGCTTGCACGTGATGTGGGCTGGGGTGGGCACGGGGGTACATGAGGATCCTATGTGGTGAATCCTGCTTTCTGTGGGTAATGGAAGAGCCAGGGATGGGCGGAGTTTATGAGCCATTCCTCAAAAACTTAATAATCTCTAGGCCTACTACAATTGAGCCTACAAATCATCATTTGCCTTTTAGAGGATTATGAAGTTGAGAACCAAAAAGAACAGATAGCTTATCCACTGGGTGGGCCATCCACTGCATTTAAATCCCAAGAATTTAAAGCCTGTTATATCTTTACCCTCAGAAAGTTCATTTGTTCTTGGAAAACGGAAATAGTTTTTAACATAAACTAATTAGAATTAAGAAAAAGGAAGTTCAGGTTGGGTGATTCCCCTCTTACTTTATGTATTATTAGTTTATTATGTGGTGGTTTAGTTGCTAAGTCATATCTGACACTTTGCAACCCCATGGACTATATTCTGCCAGCGTCCTCTGTCCATGAGATTTCCCAGGCAAGAATACTGGAGTGGGTTGCCATTTCCTCCTGCAGGGGATCTTCTCAACTCAGAGGTGGAACCCAGGTCTCCCGCATAGCAGGATTCTTTACGGATTGAGTCACCAGGGAAGCCCATTTGAGGGCTTCCCTAACACAGCACCATAAATAGGGAGGCTTAAGCCACAGACATTTATGGCTTCACTGGAAGCCACGGCTCCCAGATCGCAGTGTTGGCTACGCTGAATCTTTCTGAGGGCTGTGAGGGGGATTCTGTTCCCTGCTTCTCTCCTGGATTCTGGTGTCCTCTAGATGCATGACCTGATGTATGCCTTCATCATCAGATGACTTTCTCCAGGTGTGTGTGTCTGTTTCTGTAACCACATTTCCCCTTTTTATATGGGCCTGGTTAGTTATATTGGGTTAGGACCCACCCTAAACAACCTAATTTTAACTTGATTATCTGTGTAAAAACCCTATTTCCAAATAAGATCCTCAGAATGTGGTTTATGCATCTTTTGAGGGTCAGTGGCAGCAGATAGAGTTCAGTTTGAACATTCCACGAAGAAAATCCACATAATGTTTTCCACATCCTAAGTTTTTAAAAAGGCACATGATTTTCGATTGCCCTTCCCTGAGCACCTCCCCACAGGTCTGACAATGGAGAGATGACACAAAGTAACATCCTCAGAGCAGATGCACTGGGGGATGGGGGATCTGGGATCCGCATTCCTGATTTGAGGACCATACTACTGACCTCCTCTGTGAGTGAGCTTGCTTTAGTTATCTGTTCCGGCTGTTGCAACGTGTGCCAGTGGTTTTTCCATATGTGGAGGGGACCCACGTGGCCCGCTGTCTGTGGGACATATACTTCAGGTTGCTTTTTGACAACAGCTGCAGGGTTTCTTGGGTT
Source organism: Oreotragus oreotragus (assembly GCA_006410675.1). Lineage (NCBI taxonomy): Eukaryota > Metazoa > Chordata > Mammalia > Artiodactyla > Bovidae > Oreotragus > Oreotragus oreotragus. The sequence continues at coordinate 319,103 of SJYX01007102.1, read as the reverse complement.
TATCCATCTTCTACCCGGAGGTCCTGGGACCTACACCACATGTTTGCTAATCAGTTGACAAAGATTCACTTATAGCCTATGGTTTAGGGCTAGAAACTCTTTTTGTTTCTTTTAAGAGTGATAAAATTGTGACCTTGATATTAAGCTTGAAAACTCTTAGTGATACCACTGGATAGTAAAGCATGCTCCTCTTTTATCCCGTGCTGCTGCTGCTGCTAAGTCACGTCAGTCGTGTCCGACTCTGTGTGACCCCATAGACAGAAGCCCAACAGGCTCCTCTGTCCCTGGGATTCTCCAGGCAAGAACACTGGAGTGGCTTGCCATTTCCTTCTCCAATGCATGACAGTGAAAAGTGAAAGTGAAGTCGCTCAGTCGTGTCTGACTCCTAGCGACCCCATGAACTGCAGCCCACCAGGCTCCTCCATCCATGGGGTTCTCCAGGCAAGAGTACTGGAGTGGGTTGCCATTGCCTCCTCCCATGGTGGAGCGTAAATCCAGTATAATCCCCTTTCTAAATTTTACTGGTGATTGTAAGACATAATTTAATTGCAACAATACAAATGATAGTAGCCACCATTTACTTTGTGCTTACTGTGTGCAAGGAACCATGTTAATAAGCACTTTGCATGTGTCTTGTCACTTTATTTTCATGACAAACTCATGAAGCAGATGCTGTTGGCTTTGTTTTCCACTTAAGGGGACAGAGAGGCTAAATAGCACCCCAAATCACCTGACTAATCAGAACAGGAACCAGCTGTGAAGTCAGGACTGCCTAACTCAGAACCTGAGCTCTCATGTTAACAGGTCGTACTTTTCAGGGTGTTATTTCACACCACTGTATAGTGATGTGACGATGATGCTGTTAGGTGACCTTGCTTTTTATGAAAAACTACAATTTTTCACAAATGCAATCTCTTTGTTTCTTTGAGTGATCTTTCCAGGTATGCGTAGGAAGTGTTAGATTTATCTTGTCAATGGGAAAACTGGGGGACCTGGAGTTGCTTGCATCCGTCTTGATTAGGCAACCAGCCAAGGAAGACCCATGGATTCCAGTTCTGTGGGAAATACTCATTCCCCTAAAATTAAGTTATACTGCTCTTTGCGGTTATTATTGTCTGTTTTTTCATAAATATCAAATAATGTTTGGAGTTATTCTTGATGAAAGAGAGATCCCTTAAAAATTACAGTTCAGCAATTTATGAATCCATCCCAGGATGAATGCTAGGTAGTCAAAACAGTTATTGTAGATGAAAAAGAAACTAGAATTTATTAAAACATTTTAGAGGAGTGACTGTTAGAAACAATTTGGAAGAAATTTGTATTTGTTAAGGTGACCAAATCCTTAGCCCAAACTGGGACTCAAACAGAGAATAGCAAGAAATACCTCGTCTGAGCCTGGAAGATATTTCAGTCATATACTTTAGGAGCTTTTATTTTATTTGGAGTTTTGTAGGTTAAAAGCATGAATTCTGGAGTCCCTTAACTATTTAATAGGAAGCAAGCTATCTTTCTTCCTTTCCCACCGAGCTGAACTAAGAAAACTAGGAGCAGGGTGTACTAAGTGGCGATTTGGTATCTTACAGCTGGACAAGTGGAATGGTTTTATTTTATCTTAATTTTCTAGCCTTCTCAGTGTCAGTTTTCTTATTTGCTATCCTACCGTTAACTGGTTCAAAAATAACCTCTATCAAGTTCATTCGGGAAAAGCTTATGGCGGTGAAATAAATATGTAAGCACATTGTGAATTATTGGCTACAGGTGAGATCAGAAGGAAGAAGTCTCTATAGGGTGGAATATTTTGATTGATAGTTACAGAATCTTTGATAGTCAGGACCTTTGGGAGAGAGCCTTTGTTGCTAGTGAAAGATAGTAATGAATTCACAAACGCATTCAGATGAAGGAGGGTCTCCCCAGCCTAACTGGGGGAGTCTCAGCAGTAAAAATAGAGCAGACCCAGATATTAACAAATCATCAGGAGTAACAGTCAGAGGGATATCCATTCAGTCATTCATGTAGCCGGTATTTTTTTAAGCACCTATGGTGTTCAAAGTACTGAGGGGAACACAAGTATCTCCAGTCCCAGATCCAGTTCTCAAGAATCTTCAGAATCTTCTAGGTGAACTCTAGCATGAGCTGGTGAAAGATAAGAGCTGAAAGACTGGGGTACAGATGGCTGTCAGAGTGAGAGATGGAGAAACGCCTTTTGGCCTAAAAGTAGAAAATCCAGAAGAGTTACCTTAATTACCCTTCAGTAAATCCCACCAGGTTTTTGCTAGTGCAAGTTATGTTGACTTCAGTTGCATTTTGATGCTAGCCTATTATATCATGACCACCACTTGGTCATGATATAATAGGTGGAGATTCAATAACGAGAAATAACATTTCTTGAGCATTTACTTTTTGCCAGGGATTATCCTAAACCCATGCTTGTTCAGTGTTCTAGTATATTACCCCCATTTCACAAATGAACAGGTCAAGGCACAGAATAATTAACTCACCCAAAGAACATAGCTCAGTTAATAGTGAGGATCAAATCCAGGGAGTCAGAATCTTAGCCTGCACTTCCTTCCACTGTATGCATTGTTCTCGGAGCTTCTCATAACCTGAATTGTTCATCGCAGCCACTTCATGAAGTAGTTGGTCATGCATAACCAGATATGGTCATTCCTGCTTATCTCTGGGCAGCTAAGCCAAGCCATGTTCTCTGTGTTGAGAACTGCAGGGAGGTTTAAGGAAGTACATTATAGTGGTTATATGAAAAGGGGCAGGTGTGTAGAAAGGTCATCTCATGCGTCATCAAAACTTAACAGAGTGGCCGTGATTTCACAGGTGTAATACAGAGAGTGAGTGGTACCAAATCCATGAGAATATCATCAAGAAGTTGAATGCGCGTTATAATTTGACCGGCTCCAATGCAGGTGAGTATATGGGTCTCTCTGACTCCCTACACTTTTCATTTCAGTGGCTTTGTTTTATTTGTCTGTGAAGAAGAAAATTTTCAGCCCTTTGTTTTTCTCTCTACTCACTCCCTAAAAGTGCTCAGTCAGCATGCTGGTATGTCTCCTTATTGTATGATAGGTTTATAGCTATAACTCTAAAAGATATATTCTTTTCTGGTTTGAGTCAAGGTAGAGTATCTGAGTTTATTCTCTAGTCTTGGGATCTCCAGGTTGTTGCTGATTGCTGAAAACCAAATGACAAATATGCCTCGGTTCATGACAGTTGTGTGGAATGGTTTTGATGAACAGAAATTTATGTCAATAAGGTCCAAGAAAAACATGCTTCTCTGCCTATAACTGTAGTATTATATAGAGAAAAGCATATGCATGCCATCCGGCAGGAACTGTAATATAATATAGCATTATAAGTTATATATAATACAAGTAGTTTAAATCACTGAGTGGTTTAAATCACTCAGTTGTGTCCAACTCTTTGAGACCCCATGGACTGTACAGTTCATGGAATTCTCCAGCCTAGAATACTGAAGTGGTAGCCTTTCCCTTCTCCAGGGGATCTTCCTGATCCAGGAATCGAACCCAGGTCTCCTGCATTGCAGGCGGATTCTTTACCAGCGGAGCTACCAGGGAAGCACATATAATCCATCAGGTGGTGCACACTCTTACACTGGTAATATACTAGACTTACACTATAGCCTCTGTAGATTATATAATATATTGAATGACATCTTTAAGTATGATCAGTATACAAAAACATGGTGAATATTATTTGTTCCTGTCCCACCTTCACACCCACGTTGAAGCAGAATAAACTATGCATTTGTGTGCTTTAATTAAAGAAACTTCTAAATCAACTCATGTTTGAACTGAATGTGTTGCTTTTTGTGGCTGATCTTTAAAGTACCCTGAATATAGATGGTTGTGTTATAGTCCAACTTGCTTGGCAATTAAAAGAACCTGAATTTAAATTTAGACCACCTTTTCTTCAGATCTGCATACATCTCACCAGGCCAAGTGAAAACATTAGTCACTCGGTCATGTCCGATTATTTGCGATCCCATGGACTGTAGCCCGCCAGGCTCCTCTGTCCATGAAATTGTCCAGGCAAGATTACTAGAGTGGGTTGCCATTCCCTTCTCCAGGGGATCTTCCTGATCCAGGGATTGAACACAGGTCCTCGCACTGTAGGCAGATTCTACTGTTGTTCTGACAGTAAAGAATCTGTCTACAGTGCAGGAGACCCTGCAGGGTTTGATCCCTGGGTTGGGAAGATCCCTTGGGGAAGGGAATGGTTACCCACTGCAGCGTTCTTCCATGAACAGAGGATCCTTTGCATATGACGATTCCACATCACCAGCCCAAAACAACCCACAAAGTAACTGCTGACAGAATCTCTGTGGTTTGGTCACGTGAGAGCCATAAGTATTCACAGCTCATTCACGTGGCAGCACTTCAGGCTGTAATGAATGGTGAGGTCAGTTTTCTCTTCAGTTTCGCAAGAGCAGGGGAGGGAACTTGGCTTCCTTTGATCCACACAAAATCCTCCATCTACCACTAAATAAACAAAATACGTACACTTGCTATTAAAGGTGGAGTCTCTGAAGGACCAGGAGATTTTAGTAGTGAATATAACTTGAAATAACAAGAATACCTCAGAAACTGCTGTGTACACTTGTCTTCAATTTTTCTGTGAAAGAATTGAAATAGCACTTATTGTGTAGAGACCAAGCGATTTATTTTAAATGTACTTTCAGTAAGATGGTAGGCCTAGTGCTTTTTTAAAACTTATCTTGCCAAATTCATTGACAGACTTCTAACCAAACTCATTACTTTTGGCAGACTTTTTGGTATTTCTTGATGCCACTGATTATTTTTTATCATTAAATGTATTTTGTACCTGTGCTGTCCACCTTGATAGGTGCCAGCCACCTGTGGCTATTGAGCCTTAGACATGAGGCTGGTATAGCACTGGGATTGAAGTGTGAGCATGCATGCTCAGTTGATCAGTTGTGTCCGACTCTTTGTGACCCTATGGACTGTAGCCCACCAGGCTCCTCTGTCCATGAGATTTTGCAGCAAGAATACTGGATTGGGTTGCCATTTCCTTCTCCAGGGGATCTTCTTGACCCAAGGATTGAACCCATGTCTCCTGGGTCTCCTGCACTGCAGGCAGTTTCTTTACTGCTGAACCACTGGGGATGTCATTACAGTGTGTAGTACTTATAAAATACATACTTGATTTTGAAGACTTGATACATATATAATGAATATGAATCAACCCTTTAATACTTTTTATATCGATTATATGTTCAAAGGTAACATTGAAGATATATTGGTTTAAACATAATATATTATAAAAGTTAATTTTGTTTCTATTTTTTAAGTGGTTACTAGCCCCATAGGTGACTCATATCATAGTTCTATTAGGAAGTGCTGCTCTAGACTCCATTTAAAGAATTTCCTTTTTGAGCTTTTTTGACACCTCACATTCATTATGCCTTACTCCTTTGCTTCTGCCCACTAACTTTGGGTGGAGAAGTTTGTAGCCATTGTGTATCTTTTTCTTTCTCTCCCAGAGTCCCATTATTTTTAATTTGCTTGCATTTGCCTCCTATGTGAATAAATAAGTATAAAACTAACCCTGACCTGATTTTTCCCATGTAGTCCCTTCCCTCCTTACCATCATAGATGCAGTGTTGACTAAGCAAAGTGTGTTGATCTGTTCCAATATACGTGTTTCCAAACTCTTTGTCAACTCCCAGGTCTTTCCTCTTTCCAGTGTGCCTTACAATTCTTCTGTTGTTGGATCCTTTGAATTTATCATTGTCCTGACTGAAGTGATGCTCAGTGGGTGTTACCTGTTGTGTTTACATACTTTGTACTGAAATGAAAAACTGCTTGTTGCATCTGAAGAAACCATTTTACCATACGACCCTGCTTAGCAGGTTTTCTCTGCTTTGGCAGAATCAATCCTGCATTTTGCTGCCTATCTTGCGGCTGAGATTCCCAGATAGCTGAATATATGCTTTTATGCTTGGCTTTTGCTGCAAAGCCCTGCCTGCTCTTCTGTCCTTACAGCCCACTCCTCTCCTTCCCCATCCTTTCCAGCCTGAGTCCCAGCCAGCTGCATCCAGCCAGCATCAACTCGCCTTCTATTCCTTTGGTCTCCTTCTGGTTCCTTCTAGCTCTCTCACAGCAAGGCAAACCCAGCCCTTAGCCTTGTCACTCCAAAATACTGCTGCAGAGAGAAAAAGCTCAGACAGAAACTTTTAAAAATTAGTAAATGAACTCTTTCTTTACCCTTTTTTTCCATTTAAGTTTCCACTCTTCTTGGAGAGTGGAACATTGTTCTGTTGTCACCTGTCTTGAGGGAAGGCAATTATAAAAATAATGGATAAAGTTTTAGGAGCTGTTTGGCTTTATTATTGAAAGGGAAGCATCTGATAGCGTACTTAAGGGGGAAACAAGAGTATAGGAAATTGAAGTTGGAAATTGGGATGCCTCATGAAGGAATTATTGCAGTGAAATGTTGACTTTTTCTCCTTGGACCATGGAGTAGTTGATTAAATGGAAGCAGTGCAGTCAGATGTTTTCAAGAGAATTTAGTTCACTCGACAAAGTGTTGTTTTAGTCCCTGCTTTCCTCCTGCTATTCCTTGGTCATTATCCTAAAAAGAGAAAAAAAAGAATAACTTCAAAATTAGTTTTAGAATCAAATTCTGCCACCTAATTTTCAGGCCTTTTATGCTTCATTGACGTGCTTCTATCTTTTGGAGTTGTAATCTTGTCTATTTAATAGGTAAAAGGATTTGTCTCGATAACTGGGTTTTTTCTCCCCCTCTAACCTAAGACCTGTTGTTGCTAAGGTACATTAACCACTATCTTTATTGGGTTTAGAAATTGGAAGAAAATTTCAGGTGATTCATTTAACTTTTAAAGGTAAAAATATAATTACATTAACATATCTGTATGGTTAGATTTAGTTCACTGCAGTCATTCAAAATTTCCAAAGTTGTACTCTGTGAGAATTTTTAAATCCAGAAATCATATTGTGAGAATTTGAACTTCTAAAAATAGTCATTAGAATCAGCCTGGTTGAAGTTTGTTGAGCAAATGGTTATTATTAACGTCACCTCTGATAGACACTAGCCGTTGAATTTTAGGAATGTGAAATAAGACTGGGCCAATATGATTTCCTGAGACACATTCAGTTCTATGATTTGAAATAAATTGTGTAAAAATCCTTGGCTCCTGTTCAGTATGTCCTAAGAGAAAATTCAGAATCTTTTAATATTATCTATGTGTTTATGAAAACCTATTTCCTGTGTTTTGTACATGTAACTTACAACTAGAAGAAATCATATTTGCTAATCAGGTCAGTTTCTACAGTCTGCTTTTTGCCTTAGCCAGATGAGCACTGTGATTGCATTCCTGCCAGTTACACATTTTAACCCCCGCAGAAGGTGAAACTCCTTCAGAATTACCTAGATAAGAAGCCCACTTACTTGTACAAGGAGGGCAGTTTAACCCTGTGCAGGAAGTAAATGGTGTTCTTCATTAACTGAAGTGAAAGGAGGCTTTTGAGAGAGTTAGACTGTATTTGGGGGAGTTGAGCATCCTGTTCTCACATAGACAGGTAGTTGTTTAATTCAGTAGTATTGAACTGGTGTAATTCTTAAAGATTGTGTCAATACTCCTGACTTTTGAACACTGAACTTAGAAACTTTGCTTTCTAATATTGTTTAAAGAAAACTGGTACTCGTTGGCACCACCTATTGGCTAGACATAGAGTATATGGCCTTTTGGCTCACTTTTGAAATTTCCTAATTATTAATAATTTCCTAATTATTAAATGAAGGCACCCCTGGTGGCTCAGAGATAAAAGAATCTGCCTGTAATGCAGGAGATTCGAGAGACCTAGGCTCGATCCCTGGGTCTAAAAGATCTCTTGGAGGAGGAAATGGCAACCCACTCCACTATTCTATCTGGGAATATTCCATGGGTAGAGGAGCCTGGCAGGATACAGCCCATAAGTTCACAGAGTCAGACATTACTGAGCTCACACACACAATTATTAAATAATGCTTTATTTTTATTCTTTTTGAGTTTTTAGCTTTCAATTAATTTTACTTTCAGAAAAGTTTTAAGAATAGTACAGCAAATATGTAACTTCTCAAAGTTTAACATTTTGCTATATTTGCATTATCCTTCTCTTGCTTTCTTTCTCTCTACACACACACACACACACATACACACAGGCACTTTATTCATACTTATATATATATTTGTGTGTTATATATAATATATATATATACACATACATTTGTGTGTATCTTATATAGACTCTCTCTATAGATAGTAATTTACTATTACTGAATTGGTGTAATTCTTAAGGATTGCATTAATGCCCCTGATGTTTATACATACACACATATACATGTATATGTACATGCATATATATCACACTTACATATGTTTTTCCCACCTGAACTGTTTCAGAACAAATTATAGGAATTGTTCCTCTTTATCTCTACTTACTCAGAACATGGCAACATAACCACAGTACACTAATCAAAATCGGAAAGTAAACATTGGTACAGTAGTCTTACCTAACCTGTAGATCTTATTCACCTTTTGACAATTTTCTCAATGTCCTTTGTAACAAAAGGAACTCAGGCTGTATTGCATGCAGTTGTCATATCTTTTTAGTTTCCTTTAAGCCATTCTCTTTTCCTGACAGTGAAGAAAAAAGATGGAGTTCAAAATGGATTAAAATATGCTTCTCTGGTGGCTTAGTTGATAGAGTCTGCCTGCAGTGCAGGATTCCTGTCAGGAAGATCAGGGCATGGCAACCCACTCCAGTATTCTTGCCTGGAGAATCCCATGGACAGAGGAGGCTGGCGGACTACAGTCCATGGGGTCACAGAGTAGGACATGACTTAGTGACCAAACCTACCTACTGAAGGTATTTGTAAAACTTCATGTAGTACTTAAAAAAAAAGCATAAACACAAACTCAAATTATAAGGTAATGGAAGTAGTGATTAGAGCCTTGTTTTATTCTCTGAATTACTTCTATTTTGCCAATTTAGATATTTCTGTTCAATCACTCAGTCATGTCCAAATTTGCAACCCCATGGACTGCAGCATGCCAGGCTTCCCTGTCCTTCTCTATTTCCTAGAGTTTGCTTAAACTCATGTCCATTGAATCAATGATGCCATCCAACCATCTTATCTTCTATACTGCATAGGAAAAAATACGTAACATAGAAAAAAATGTAGTTTATAACAAGTATTTCAATGAATTAAATACATCAGATACATACATTTATTTATGCCATGTTCTATATATACTTTTAAAAAGTTGTTTTTAGCCAGTGGCTTACTGTGTGCTTTGAAAAAATTACAAATAAGTAGTAATAGTTACAATAGAAAGCAAATAAACAACCTTTTATCCATTAACCTAATCCTCAGTGTTTGGCTTTAAAAATAAGTATGGAAACTTTAAGGTGAAAGTTCTTTGTTAAAAAATGTTAATTCCCTCTGAATGGTCTCATCCGCTCCTACAATTATAGCTTCCACTATAAGCCAGTGATCTTTGCCTTTCATTTCTGGTCAATAAATTTCTTTTCTGGCTAAGACTTGATGAAACTAAACAATTCCAGATGTTGCTTATATGCCTTAGTTTGACATTCCGTGACTTATTATGTGTTACTTCAGTCATGTTTTCTCAATAACTGTTAGCCATATGATCTTTGTCTTTCATTTCTGGTCAATAAATTTCTTTTCTGGCTAAGACTTGATGAAACTAAACAATTCCAGATGTTGCTTATATGCCTTAGTTTGACATTCCGTGACTTATTATGTGTTACTTCAGTCATGTTTTCTCAATAACTGTTAGCCATGGGCTAACCACTTCTTGCAGAAAAACATAAAAGCCTTCCCAATACTTGGAAATAGCAGATCTGTGGGCTAGCAGTTAAAATCACGAGATTTTGTAGCCATACTTCTCATACCTTTTACCTGTTAGGGAGTCAGCATCCCGATGGGTAGTGTTACCTATGCAGATATATCAGGGCAATGATTTTCTGAAGGTCAGNAACCACTTCTTGCAGAAAAACATAAAAGCCTTCCCGATACTTGGAAATAGCAGATCTGTGGGCTGGCAGTTAAAATCACGAGATTTTGTAGCCATACTTCTCATACCTTTTACCTGTTAGGGAGTCAGCATCCCGATGGGTAGTGTTACCTATGCAGATATATCAGGGCAATGATTTTCTGAAGGTCAGCCTGTTGCTCATGCTCCTTTAGAGTTGCGTCCTTTACGACTTAAATCCTGGAGAAGGAAATGGCTACCCACTCCAGTATTCTTGCCTGGAGAATCCAGGGGACAGAGGAGCCTGGTGGGCTACGGTCCACGGGGTTGCAAAGAGACAGACATGACTGAGCAACTAACACACACACACCAGACTTAAATATGTCAACAAAAAAATTAATTCATAGTAATCTAAAAGAGAAATGATGATGTTGTATGGCAGAAACAAGCAAAATACTGTAAAATGATGATCTTCTAATTAATAATAAAAGAAACAGACTACGTCATACTACCAAAAAAACGGAAAATTTTATTTGGGCCAACCTGAGAATTGTAACCCAGGAGACCATCTCCCAGAGAGCTCTGAGAACTGTCTGAAGAAGTAAAGGTTGGGGGATGGAGGGAACAGTGTACATGTGATCTAGACAAAGGGATAAATGCAATCGAACATCTTGGTAGAAGGTTACTCCTACTCTTGAGGTATAGATATCTTAGTTATTGGTGCTTTTCTAAGTATGGGAAGATGCAGGAAACTGGGTTCATAACATTTTCTCCTGAAAATAATCTGTGAGGACCAGTTCTGCCAGTCTTCCCCGAGCACAAGTACCTCACCCTGATCTTTGCCCTGTACTGTAAGTCAACAGTTGCAGTGACTTGATTCTTATGTCACTGGATGATGGGCAGCTTCTAGACAAAGGGATAAATGCAATCGAACATCTTGGTAGAAGGTTACTCCTACTCTTGAGGTATAGATATCTTAGTTATTGGTGCTTTTCTAAGTATGGGAAGATGCAGGAAACTGGGTTCATAACATTTTCTCCTGAAAATAATCTGTGAGGACCAGTTCTGCCAGTCTTCCCCGAGCACAAGTACCTCACCCTGATCTTTGCCCTGTACTGTAAGTCAACAGTTGCAGTGACTTGATTCTTATGTCACTGGATGATGGGCAGCGTGCTTTATTTTTACCTTTCAGTCTTAATTTTGAGCAAGGTTTTGGAGGCCTTTTAGGACCAATGTGTCCTATTGAGCTAGGAATGCTCGTTCCCAGGGCAGGCAGGGGTTTTGCTGTGGGCCGCTCCATTTCTGGACTAAGTCCTGTTCACAGTAACCAAAACTTCCCAGCCACCTGCCTTATGGCGCTCTTATGGTCTAGGGAATGGTTCCTTCTTGTTGCTTGTTCTGGTGTCTGGACTTACACTCAAAATCATTGGTCTTAATGGGATTATATATTTGGTCAGTTGTTTCAACTCTCCTAATTATTAGCTTAGTCATCCACTTGGTGATCAAGAAATAATAATCTTGTAAAATAGGGAAAATACAAGTTGTGTGTGTGCTCAGTCGCTTCTGTTGTGTCTGACTTTGCAACACTATGGACTGTAGCCTGCCAGGCCCCTCTGTCCATGGGATTCTCCAGGCAAGAATACTGGAGTGGGTTGCNTAATAATCTTGTAAAATAGGGAAAATACAAGTTGTGTGTGTGCTCAGTCGCTTCTGTTGTGTCTGACTTTGCAACACTATGGACTGTAGCCTGCCAGGCCCCTCTGTCCATGGGATTCTCCAGGCAAGAATACTGGAGTGGGTTGCCATGCTCTCCTCCAGGGGTTCTTCCCAACTCAGGGATTGAACCCAGGTCTCCTGCATTGCAGGCAGATTATTTACCCACTGAGGCTACCTGGGAGGCCCAACAAGTAGTATAGCTAGTAACATTAATCAGGTCATAAGTGAGTATTTACCCTAAGAATTTCAATTAGGTTCAGCTCAGATTATCTGAGCGGTCTGTTCTGTACCAGTTGCTGTCTTTAAAAGAAATTGTACATAAAGGTGAGGTAAGGTAGGTGTAAAGTACCTACCACTCATATAAGGTGAGTGGTAGATACCTTACAGGATTAAGAAGGGAATGTTATCTTCCAAGGAGTTACATGACTGGCACCACAAGAAGAAAAAAACTGATCTAATTTATGGTTGATCAGGTGTTTCTGCCATTGGGGAGGCCTGATTAATACATTATAATACAGATGCACAATGCACGCAGGAGGGGAGAAAGGCCCAAAAAGTCAGAGAAAAATTTTATGTTTAAAATTTTCTTGTCTTGCCTTGAAATACTAATTTTTATTTCATCAGGCAGTTTATACCTATTGCTAGTAGCTTTCTTATTCACAGATTGAATAATACAGGCTGAAAGTCAGAAATCAAGATATGACCCTTTAGAAAGAGGAGTGATTTTTTTGTTTGTTTACTTTATATGGCTTTGAAAGTACATCTGAAAGAGGTGATTTGAGCTTTGCAGCATTAAAGACATAAGTGTCTAGTTTGCAGTATGGAAACGATAAATAATATGTGTCCTTCGGGTAATGTGGTCTTGCTGGTGGGAGGCTTTGAGCAGCTCAGCGTCCTCAATCATGCAGCGAACACACATTTCAGAAGGCCGGCAGTGCCGTCATGGCTCCCATTTTAATTCTTCAACTAACCTTGTCCAAGCTATGGTTTATCCAGTAGTCCTGTATGGATGTGAGAGTTGGACTATAAATAAAGCTGAGCACCAAAGAATTGATGCTTTTGAACTGTGGTGTTGCAGAAGACTCTTGAGAGTCCCTTGGACTGCAAGGAGATCCAACCAGTCCATCCTAAAGAAGATCAGTCCTGTGTGTTCATTGGAAGGACTGATGCTGAAGCTGAAACTCCAATACTTTGGCCACCTGATGCGAAGAGCTGACTCATTGGAAAAGACCCTGATGCTGGGAAAGATTGAAGGCAGGAGGAGAAGGGGGCGACAGAGGATGAGTTGGTTGGATGGCATCACTGACTCAATGGACATGAGTTTGAGTGAACTCCAGGAGATGGCAATGGACAGGGAGGCCTGGCGTGCTGCAGTCCACGGGATCACAAAGAGTCAGACATGACTGAGTGACTGAACTGAACTGAACCTGGTCCATTTCTACACTCTAATCTCTTCCTAATGCTTCTTGGTTTTTCCTCAGCTGACTCACTTTCCAGCAGTGTCGTCTCACTTGACACCACTCCTAGCAGACATTTGGCTTCCTTTCTTCCCTGTGTTCCAGAGGCCCTGAGACTCTGTGGCTGACTTTGCTGTGTGAACACCTCGCCTGATCCTGTCAGGGTTTTACTGCTTGATGCAACCAGGATGTATCCCTGAAAGTCATATATGCTTCTGGTGTTTTACTATAAAAGTCAATTTACTTACCTTACAGACACAACATAGAATACTGTAGGATCCAAAGCAAACCTCAGATGACGGATTTTGTAAATCAAGCACAAAGAAGGGAATAGAAGTAAAAATTCTTGCTCTGATAATAATGAGGTCTTAGGATTTCAGAAATTAATAGATTTTACTGAAGGTGAATTTATGGAAGGATCTAATGATAATCATCTTTAGGAAGTTTTTCTGACTCCAGATGATGTTAGTAATTATCAATCATGTTGAGAAATCCTGACAATTAAGTTTTACCCTTTGGCCCCTGCCTACCAAACACAAAGTATGTAAGTACTATCAAGAAATGTTTTCAGAATCTTGCCCCAGAATGGCAGCATAAGGCGCTGTATGGACTCACTCCAAACTATAACTAGTAATAATCATATTTTTAAAAAAGCATTAAAGTCTGACAATTTTCTTGAATGTGTACAGCAAATGAAGAAATACTTACTGAAGAATAAAATTTAATACTTAATTTTGAAAATTAAAACAAAAGTAAAGAAGTGGGACCTAATTAAACTTAAAAGCTTTTACACAACAAAGGAAACTATAAACAAGATGAAAACCCTCAGAATATGAGAAAATACTTTTAAATGAAGCAACTAACAAGAAATTAATTTTTAAAATATACAAACAACTAATGCAGCTCAATATCAAAAAAATAAACAACCCAATTAAAAATGGATGGAAGACCTAAGTAGACATTTCTCCAAAGAAAACATGCAGATGGCCAAAAAGCATATGAAAAGATGCTCAACATCACTAATTATTAGTTAAATACAAATCAAAATACCAGTTAGATTGGCCATTAACCAAAAAATCTACAAACAAAAATTGCTGGAGAGGGTATGGATTTTGAAAGGTAACCCTCTTACTGTTGGTGAGAATGTAAATTGATAACATCCACTATAGAGAACAGTTTGGAGTTTCCTTAAAAAACTAAAAATAGATTTACCATATGACCCAGCAATCCCATCCCTGGGCATATATTGGGAGAAAGCCATCATTCAAAATGATACATGCACCCCAGTGTTCACTGCAGCACTATTTACAATAGCCAGGACAAGGAAGCAACCTAAATGTCCATCAACAGAGAAATAAAGAAGATGTGGTACATGTATACAACAGAAGATTACTCATCCATAAAAAGGAGCAAAACTGTGCCATCTGCAGAGACATGGCTGAGCCTAGAGACTCTGATATAGAGTGAATTAAATCAGAAATAGAAAAATTAATATCCTCTAACATCACTTAAAAGTGGAATCTAGAAAAATGATACAGATGAACTTATTTGCAAAGCTAAAATAGAGACACAGATGTAGAGAACAAATGTGTGAATACCAGTGAAAGAAGGGGCTGTGGGATGAATTGGGAGATTGGAATTGACATATGTACACTATTGATACTATGTATAAAATACTGGAACTTACTGTAGAGCTCAGGGAACTACTCAGTTCTCTGTGGTGACCTAAATGGTAAGGAAATCCAGAAAAGAGATGTAGATAAACACAGAGTATATTTATAATAAAAAGCTGATGTTCACATCCAGGAAGCTCAATGACTCATCAGTTTTACTCTGATGAGTATGTGTTTACTCTGATTACTATATGTATATCTATTGGTTCCATTTGCTGTACAGCAAAAACTAATACAACATTGTAAAGCAACTATGCTCCAATAAGAATTGCTTTAAAAAAAAGAATAATATTAAATCTTGGTGAGAACACAAGAGAGTTTGTGCCACTTGTGTTACAGTCAACTTCTTCCCTTCCACCTGGCCCTACTCAGCCTGATGGAAGTTCTGCTCTGGGTGCTTTGTGGCCAAGGTAGGACTGCTTGTCCTTTCAGCTCTCAGTCAAGGGTTACTGTATCTTATCAAGAGGTGAAGACCTCCATTGCCTCTCACCTCCATTAATTGTGAGTTGCATAGGCTACATTCCTGGCAGAAGTGGCTCAGAGTTTGGGGTCTCCCTTCTACCGTCTGGCTGCCACTCATAAGGCAGAGGCTCTGTCCCAGACACAGAAAGTTGAGAATCCTGAGGCATCAGTTGCCCTTGCTCCAGCTTACTCACTGGCTGGAGAGTCCACACGAGACCAGAGGTGACTGCTCCAGCCTAGCTTTCACCACATAAAGCAGGGGTGTCACTCTAAAGAATGGACTGCTGTACCCATCTCTAGTTCTGCAGCAGTGAATCATAGATTTGGCCCAGGGGAGAGGCAGTTTATAAAGAGAAGCTCTCCTGAAAGAAAATGGCTTTATTTGAAACACTCTGCAGAAATTTAAACCTATAGGAACTCTTGAAAACTGTGGACGTTGGGGGGAAAACTTTTTTTCTCAGAAAAGACGGAAAGAAAAGGAACAGAACCTCAGAAAAATTCCACCAACATATAAAATGAGAGAACCGAAAGGAAAGGAGAGAGAGAAAGGAGCAGAAAACATATTAAAAGAAATATTGACAGAAAACTTTACAAATTTGATAAAAAGCTGATGTTCACATCCAGGAAGCTCAATGACTCATCAGTTTTACTCTTCCTCTTTCTGATTCCATTTTCCAGACCACACTAAGAATACTTTCTTAAAACACAAAGTGAATCATGTTTCCTTTATTTAAAATTCTCCAGTGACTTCTTATTGCATTTGCGTTAAGTGTTAGTCGCTCAGTCTGCCTCTTGGAGCCCACCAGGCTTTTCTGTCCATGGGATTTCCCAGGCAAGAAGACTGGAGTGGGTAGCCATTTCCTTCTCCAGGGGATCTTCTGGACCCAGGGATTGAACCCTAGTCTCCTGAATTGCGGGTAGATTGCCATCGCAGCCGCCAGGAGGGGTCCCCGTGTTGCATTTAGAATAAAACTAATCAATCATGGCTCCCATGACTGCTGCTTGTCTTCTGGTCTCCCTGCAGCCTCGTTTGGCTCTGCTCAGACACAGTGGCCTTATTCCATCTTCTCCATCACCCCAAGCTCTTTTCTGTTGCAGGATCTTTACACATGCTCTTTTCTCTGTCTGGAGCACTGTTTCCCCATTTTTTGCATTGCCATTTGTTTCTCTTTACAAGCTTGAATGTTACTCTTTCAGAAATGACTTCTAAAACAATTTATCTTTTATTATTTTTATCTCAACTTCTGGTTTGATTTCTTTATGACAGTTATTGCAGTTAAAAACTGTGGTAAGTTACTCAAGAAGTTGTTAAACATGGATTAATTCTAGTAAACAGAACTCGGTAATCGAGGTAAGGAAGTACATTTCCTTCCATAACAGAAGTGTTAGTAGTTTGACATATGCATGTACTACTTAAATTTGTTTTAATCTAGTTAAATTTTAAAATGCTCAATTCTTTAATGACTTAACAGATAGCATCTATTTGATGAATGAATCAAAGACACAGTTATCAGATGTTTGCCTTAAGTTTGTTTCTTTGGTTTCCTAGTACCAAATAGGAAAACATTAAAAATAAAAAGTAATTTACTGAGCTCTAAGGAGGTTGCATTGTCTTTTCTAACTTTGAGATTTAAGACCCTAATTTCTGTATCCAACCCTGCTTGTTAGACTCAAATGCTTTCAAGTTTTTTCACATTTGTAAGTAAGAATGTGAGGAACATCTCCTATATTTCAGAATATGACTTTAAAATAAAGCCTTAGAAATGGGATTGTTAAGGAAGAATATGAGATTTTTGATGAATTTTGCCGCACTAACAAGATAAACAGCAGTTTGGATGGTTGCTTTGGAATAAAACCTGGGACAGGTTTTTGAGGACATCAAAGACAGATGTCAGAGATTTTTGAAAAGTTTGGAACCTGTAGATCCAGGATTGCAGTATTCATTCATGAGTGGAAAAAAGAAATTGGAGACTGAGTGGAAGAGACTGGTTTCAGACGGAGGTTTATTCTCACGGTCTCAGTGTGCTCAGCACAGTCGTTGAAGTTCATGCCTGTCCTCTGTGATAACCAATGATATTAATTTTAATCCCTCCTTAGTTCTCACCTAGACTGTTAAATTTAGCCATGATTTGTATCCTGCCAGGTCTTCTGTTGTACTGCCAGAATCCTCTTTGTCATATAAAAACTTCTTCTGTATCTCATTTCCCATTTCAAGTTTTATCGGTTCATCCCTTGCGATGCCAACTTGACTCCTTCCTGTGCGGTTTGTAAGGCAGGCTTTCCGTCCCTGGCTCAGCCTCTCTTTCATGTCTCCCCCTACATTCTACCTTCAACCCAATAGACCCTTCTTTGGATTTTGGAATTAGTAGCCACATAGAGTTAAGGTACTGTAAATGTTCATGCCCCAGAAATGTATGCCTTTATAATAGTATTAGAAATTGAACTAGTAATATAGCCTTCAATAATTTTACTAGGAGCCAGAAGACCTCAGTGATTTCAGAACAAAACCAGGCAAAGACATTTCTTTTACCCGTTCTATGGTTTCTGTATTTGCTCTCAACTCCCTTCTGTATTTTATATGTCTTCTCTTTACTCCATTCTAAAAAAATAAATAAATAAAACACCTCCCTTGATAAATTATTCCCTGACTTTTTTCATTTAGATTTTGCTATGTTATATATGATGATTTTTTTTTTCAAATCTTTTAAGCTTGTTCAGTTAGTCTTATCTTCTAAAATGAGTTTCTTTTAATTTTGCAATATTCTGGCTGTATTGAGATAAAAACCTAATTCATGGTTCTCTATTTGCCACACTTTATTTTGAGAAAAAGTAAATGAAGCAAGTTTTTTGGCCTTCTCTTAGCATGTGGATGTTTTTCAATGCTGAAAATGAAAAGACCATTTCAGTTTGGTCATGAAACTTCATGAGATTCCTAATTGAGAAAATTAAATGACTCGGGATGAATAGATATATGCCAACTATTTTCTTCATTTCCTCCCCTATAGGTCACTTCAGGAATGTTTGTTATTAGTTTGGGTTTGCAATGTGATCTTTGGATACCCCACTTGTGATGATATTTTTGCACTATTATCACATCTATTCTTAGCTCAGATGTTTTTAGCATATGTATTTGCAGAACATGTACTTTAATATGCTACCATTTTTCTTCTATACTTGTATAGAAACTCAGGAGAAAAAAGAAAAATGTAATTGTGTGGTGTCAAGTACTTGTTGCATTTTTTAAGTCAGTTACTTAATCTATTATGATTTTATTTCATACTTCAAATTGGCACATGTGTACATTTTTTGAGGCAAAGGGCAGTCTTTGAACTAAATATTTGTGAGATTGATACTTCTTAAAGAGTAAATTTTTGCTTACTTAATTAACTTACCCATTTACAATTTAATTGTGCATTGAAGGCACACTATTCTATATTCTTCACAGACTGCTTGTGTTATTGGGAAACAATAGGGATTGCAAAGATTTTTAAATAAATTGGCTTTTGAAACATGGTACACTGCCTCTTGTAACTTCCTCTTCAACTACAAACACATAAAAATGCTGGGTAAATTATAACCAAGATGTGATAAGAAATAGAAAACAAAGCTTCAAAGAAAGGAAGGGACATCTTGCTGACTGGTATGGTGGTACTGGTGGTTTAGTCACTGAGTCATATGGGACTCTTGTGATCCCATGGACTGTAGCCTGCCAGGCTTCTCTGTCCATGGGATTCTCCAGGCGAGGCTTCTGGAGTGGGTTGCCATTTCTTTCTCCAGAGGATCTTCTGGACTCAGGAATCGAACCCTGGTCTCCTGCATTGCAGGCAGATTCTTTACCAACTGAGCTATAAGGGAAGCCCTGCTGACTTGTATAGGGAGGTCCAAACTGGAGGGGTAAACACTCCAGTCGGTGCTCCAACAGGGAGGAAGGGTGTGAAGATAGGTCCTGACAGTCGGAAGTTTAAGTTTTAAATATTCCATGGAAGTCAAGACATGATTTGTTATACCTGCTCCCTTTCCCTCATTGCTAATTATTTTACGATGGATGGTTGCTGTTGTTACTTTACTGTGACCCATTTCAGTGGGTGTTGCTTTATCCACAGGAATCCCATGAACTGTGGCAGTGAACATGATAGTGTGGAATGATTATGCATTTCCTTTTTTCAGGCTCCTCCCCTGGGACCGGGTACTTACCCTGGATTTCATTGCTATGGATTTTTCCAAACTGCTGAGTTAATTTAAATTCAGTGGGTTAAGCTTAGATTTTTCTGTCTCATTGGGGAATCATCTCCTCTCATCACCTTTTTAAAACAGAGAACAGTTCTTTCAAGCCCAGCATTAGAGGACTTATTTTTAAGCATCACTTGTGTATTCCCTAAACCATGTCTCCTAGAAATTTAGATAATAAACTATCAGGAAAAGACTAAATAAAAGGTAGAAAAATGGATTCATAATGAAAAAGAAAATAGGAAGCAATGAACAGGGAGAGTTTTTTAATCCATTCATCAAAAAATATTAAGCATCTCTAATCTACGGAGAAGGCAATGGCACCCCACTCCAGTACTCTTGCCTGGAAAATCCCATGGATGGAGGAGCCTGGTAGGCTGTAGTCCATGGGGTCACTAAGAGTCGGACACGACTAAGTGACTTCCCTTTCACTTTTCACTTCTATGCCTTGGAGAAGGAAATGGCAACCCACTCCAGTTTTCTTGCCTGGAGAATCCCAGGGACGGGGAAGCCTGGTGGGCTTCCATCTATGGGGTCACACAGAGTTGGACATGACTGAAGCGACTTAGCAGTAGCAATAATCTAATCTAAGCATCTCTAATCTAATCAAGAGGAACTAAAGAGCCTCTTGATGAAAGTAAAAGAGGAGAGTGAAAAGCTGGCTTAAAACTCAACATTCAAAAAACTAAGATTATGGCATCCATTCCCATCACTCCATGGGAAATAGATGGAGAAACAATGGAAACAGTGACAGATTTTATTTTCTTGGGCTCCAAAATCATTGTAGATGGTGACTGCAGCTGTGAAATTAAAAGGCACTTGTTCCTTGGAAGAAAAGCTGTGACCAACCTAGACAGCATATTAAAAAGCAAAGACATTACTTTGCCGACAAAGGTCCGTCTAGTAAAAGCTACAGTTTTTCCAGTAGTCATGTATGGATGTGAGAGTTGGAATATAAAGGAAGCTGAGCACCGAAGAGCTGATGCTTTTGAACTGTGGTGTTGAAGACTCTTGAGAGTCCCTTGGACTGCAAGGCAATCCAACCAGTCAATCCTAAAGGAAATCTGTCTAGTAAAAGCTACAGTTTTTCCAGTAGTCATGTATGGATGTGAGAGTTGGAATATAAAGGAAGCTGAGCACCGAAGAGCTGATGCTTTTGAACTGTGGTGTTGAAGACTCTTGAGAGTCCCTTGGACTGCAAGGCAATCCAACCAGTCAATCCTAAAGGAAATCGGTTCTTAATATTCATTGGAAGAACTGATGCTAAAGCTGAGGCTGCAATGCTTTGGCCACCTGATGTAATGAATGACTCACTGAAAAGACCCTGGTACTGGGAAAGATTGAAGACAGGAGGAGAAGGGGATGACAGAGAATGAGATGGCTGGATGGCATCACCGACTCCATGGACATGAGTTTTAGCAAGCTCTGGGAGTTGGTGGTGGACAGGGAAGCTTGGCTTGCTGTAGTCCATGGGGTCACAAAGAGTCAGACATGACTGAGCAACTGAACTGAACTGAACTGAACTGTCCTCTTGGTGCTTAGCTTTATTGGTGAGAAAGAACTAAATAGAATTTCTTAAATTATTTTAAAGAAGTCATTGAAAAAAAATTAGTGTACTGCTTAAATACCAAATGAGCACAACTGAAAGAGAAACAGTCATGTGATTATTACAACAGCAGTAGTTGTAGTAGTAGGTGCTAACATTTTTAAGCATTTCCTTTATAGCAGGCATTGCCCAGAGTATTTTATGGAGTCATTTTACAAATGTGAAAACCAAAGAAAGCACAGAGAGGTTAACACTGAGGCAGGGTCATGATGCTGTATGACAGGCTTCTTAAACTGCACACTTAATCACAATGTGTCTTTATCAAATATATTTGCCAAAAAATTTCCATGTTTGCATTATTATACATTTGCTATGTATTATTTGGTTCATCGGTAGCAAAATGGCTGATCTAGTCTAAAATCAATTTTGCCTGCCACTTAATAAATCTTGCTGTGCTTGCCATTTTTTATGTAAAAGTGCAGAATTTCATGAATTTAAAAGAAATCATCTCACAGAGTGAGTTAGCTTCAATTCCTAAAAATTAGAGTTGCCAAAGAATCAGGCACATTTGGTTTAACAGATACTAAGCCTTTCTCTCCTGTAGTTCTGTCCCATAAGCTATTTAATCTTGAAAAAATGTTGCTTTGTGATTCTAGACTCATAATTAATTAATGACTATTTAAAATTAGTTTAAAAGTCTTTATAATTGGATCATAAATATATAGACTGATTTTTTTTTAAGTTTAGCTTAATGCTTATTTCTTCTATTAAGAGTATCATTTTTTCCTTAGCAATTTCATTTTTGGTTTTTATGTTAAGTGCCAGAAAAAAACTGATTGTGGGACATTATTGATCTATTTGTAAAATTAAAAATTTAACCTAATTTTATTTGTTGTCATAAAAATTCTTCCCTGAAATTTCAAATTCCATCAGTTATAATTTTTCTTTACTGTAATATTCCTATCATGCGTTTAACCCATACTGCTTCATAGTCTACTTACGTGTGTGTTTCTTTCCTTATCGGATGATCAGCTTCTGTGGAGCAGCAACCCTATCATATATTAATACATCCTTATATCTTGCCTTTCATCTTCCTCTCAAGCTGGAAGTTATTGCCTTGCCCAAAGTGGACAGCTTTTTAAGTTGTGGAAGCAATAAGTTAAAGTGTGCAGATAGAATTTTAGAAGTTGCTTCAGCCCTAGAGAGAGGGGTAAGGTGAGGAAAGTGATTGCTGCTCTGTGAACATGCCTTACATCTTGAGCTACTCTCCTGAAAGGAGAGGATGGATCCTCAGGTCATCAGAATGGGTGACTATTTGATAAGTCTCCCCTTTATAGTGAAGAAGCATTTTTTTGTGTTCATACAGTATTTCTTATTATCTAGTGAGTCATTTGTCCAACCTGTTCATTGTAGTCAGCATAATTAAGAACCACTAGGAAAACATTTTCCCTGAATGAAAAATAAATAATATTGCTATGGCTCTTGGTGAGCTGGTTCCTGGGGATTCACTATTATATCATGTTTCCTTGACTTCCCATTCTTTGAAGTTTATTTGTTACATGTTGTGATTTTTTATGGAAATAGAATAGATGATTTGGGAAGAGCCGAGTACACTGTGCTCAAGCTGTTGGTCCACCTGACCTTCCCAGTTCTTAATTCTCTGTGAGTTCTTCATTCTGAAGAAACTGGGTCACTTCAACAATACCTTGCCCTCCCTGCAAATTGATGTCAGTTGGCCAAACAAATGAAATCATTACCCTGGGCTTTATCTAATCATTATCTGTGTCTTCCTAAACCGTCAGACTGATAACTGCCATGTCTTCTAAACAAACGTTTTAGGTGCATCCAGTTCTAGAATGTCTGGTTTTCTTCTTTCCTCCATACTGTTTATTTTCCCTCATAACTTGCTCGTTGCCTCATTGGCTCCGTTCTGTCCATTGTCTCCTACGTGGATCCTCTCTATCCTCTTGCATGCTCTCATCTCTATGACTCTGGCTGTCTGGAGAACATTGAGGCTTTTTTTTGTTCATGCTTACATCTACGTCTTCCCTGAAAACATATTTTTTCTCTATTTCCTATGTTCTGTTGTCTTTAATGTTCACATTGATTGAATGCCTTTGTTTTCTCATTGTCTTATCCTTTCAGCGTGCATACACACACACACACTCACACACACACTCACTCACTCACTCACATACACACAGAAGTGCTAAGTCACGTCAGTCATGTCCAACTCTTTGTAACCCTTGAACTATAGCCCACCAGACTCCTTTGTCCATGGGATTCTCCAGGCAGGGATACTGGAGTGGGTTGCCATGTCCTCCTCCAGAGGATCTTCCCAGCCCAGGGATAGAACCTGCATCCTGCATCTCCTGTGGTTCCTGCATTGCAGGCAGATTCTTTACCACTGAGCCACCTGGAAACCCTATATATATAAATTCACTGATGGTTAAATGAATTCTGGCTCCAGTAGAGCCAAACAAGAATCCTCGTCACTTTTCCTTCCTCCAACCTCTACGCTGAATAGCAGGATCTGGTTTGTTTTGTTTTGTTTTCATTATTGTTTAGTTCTTTTCTCTTCTTACTTTATACATACCATATAAGGTTGCTAGTATCTCTGATCAGGTCCTTTGATGAGAATTTCTAATAAAATGACCTGCTTTTGCAAAACATCACAGGACCTCAGGAATTTAGTGCATGTGATTCTCTATTTGAAAGCATTGCTGATATACCCCCAGGACTGGAACAAAGTTCTACCCAGCAGGAGGGACTGTTATTACATACCCTATCTGGCACACACTGCTATTGTACAAATACCAGACCCTGATGATGTTCATGATGATGGTGACAGTGTGGGTGAATGTTTTGAAGGCAAAAGGACAGAAGTAGGAGGAGAACAGAGATACCAGTAATGAGGTGGGGTAGTGGAGAGCGTGAGTCAAGAAGAAATAGCTGCTGAGACAGATGGATTATAACATGTGTTAGTTTATCTTCATTCGCCTGCCTCTGGGTTTTAAAAGGAACCAATAGTACCACATCAAAGTTGTCACCATCTAACCATCCAGACTGCTCATTCTCCCCTGCTTCAGTCCATGTAGCTTTCGGAGGGGTGATGCGCCTCCATTTTATCGCCTCAGTCACCCAGCTCACGTGGAGTGAGGGTGGGGAGTGAGCTAAAAGATAGTTAGGTAAAAATAAGATGAAGATTTAATTAAAGTTCCTGAGTGCCTGCCACATTTAATCTAATTCTCAAAGCAGCTTTCCAACACCAACCATTCTATTAGATCCACACACCAGAGGACACGGTGATGCAGCCACATCCTGGCCTTCTTTGCTTATATCGCTGCCCCTTCCGTATGCCTCATCCTGGTTTGCTTTGCACCCCAGGAAAGGCTTCATCTTCTCTCTGAGCATAATGCTTTTTGAAAAAAGACAAATTTTTCTGACNAAAAATAAAACTGAAAACCAGAAGCAGGAGGCTTAAGTCCAAACCCTGAGAATATCAGAGAACTCCTGAATCCACGGAACATTAATAAATAGGAGCTAATCAAACACCTCCGTATATATACTGAAACCAAGCACCACCCAAGGGCCAAAAAGTTTTCTGACGTTTTATGTACTCTGAAAAGTAAGCAAACCAGCCAACAGAGCACTGCTTTTGTTGTTGCTTCTTATTGCTGAAGGGGTGTGAAAGGAAGATCCTAATCTAGATGCAGGGCAAATGTCTTACACTGGTTTCATCCCAGCCTGATGGTGGCCAGGCTTATGGTGTATGTTGGCAGTTAGCTTTGTAGTGCTGTGTGTTAGGAATTGGGAGTGACAAGTGGCACAATACTAAGGGTGCTATTGAGTGAAAAGGGTGATAAGAATGTAGACGGAGGATTTTTAGAGTACGGTTTGATCATCCTTTTGATTCCATCATCCACATTCATTTTGAGTTCAGGTTAATGATGATTGAAAGTTTTTTTTAAATATAAGTCACCTTTGACTGGTTTCATTTTCTATTACTAATGTAAGTGATGGACTTTTTTCTTTGTTTTAAAAGATAGAAAAAGAAATAGGGAACTAAAAGAGAAGCAGCATGTTGAAAATAGGGAAACATATTAAAAAAGATAAGACATTAATTTTTTTTCGCTAGCTCTTGCCTGAGGTTTGGAAAAATGAGGTATGAAAAACGTGTCATTCAGTGTCTTGAATATATTCTACTATGGTCATGTCACTATAATTGGGGTAACAAAAAAAGATAATTTTTACCGTTTTACTGACTAAGTTTCCTTTTGTTTATCAAAATGGCCTGCATCTTGTTATCTATGCTCGGTGGAAAATAATGTGATTATGAGTTTGTACCATATATAATATTAAGAATACAATGTTGGTTTCATTTTAATGACCTTTCTTACTTAAAAAAAAAAAAAAGAAACAGCTCTATGGGTATCCTTAAAATCCTTGAATTTTAATGTCTTCAGATTTGTGCTCATCTTGATGGTGTTTGATAAGTAATTATTTACAGACTTTTTTATAGAGTTTTTAAGAAATTAGAACTCCCATTTTAATTTCAGTGTCTTCCAGGGCTGAAATGCCCCTGCCATTTGCAAGGATGAGTTTAGTGTTGGGGTATTTCTGTCAGGCAAGGAATGGGGAAGTGGGTGTTGGGACCAGCAGCCAAACTTCCCCTTCTTAGTGTTCTGTTCAAGTTTTTTCCAGCTTCTAGGGACCTTCTTTATAAGTGGATCAACTAAGGTGGTCAAGTTGGAAAAGTGTTCTCTAGATATTTGTCTTATAGACTCTGTTAATTTTGTCTGAATGTTAATCTTTAGTTTAGAACAATGATACCAGAGATTTGGACTTGTTGAAATAATTTCAGTTTCTGTTCATGCTATTTCTGTCCTTCTGTTTTTAATTCTGGTCTCATTTAATTTAGGTTTAGCTGTTTCTTTACAACTCTTGCATGGAGACATTGAACAAATCAGAAGGGAATACTCATCAGTATTTTCTCATGGAGTATCCATCACCAGGAAGTTGGGTTTTTCTAATATTATTATGCCTGGTAAGTGACTCAGAATGAACCACATGATAAAATATGGCTATTTTGTCTCTTTTTGGCACTTGAGAAAGTTTTCAAACTGTCAGCTTCAAAGACTTCAAATGGGCCACGCTGAAGAATAAACTGAGATACTTAATTCTTTTTTTTTAATCTTTACATTTTTTTCACATCAGGATGGATAAGTTGTGGGGGCCATGCCTGCTTTTCATTATGACCATAATAAGGAAAACTGAAATTGAATTCAGAAAATATTTCACCCTTTGGTGGGAAGTATTATAGAAGTCACTTAGGGGGAATCCTTACAAGTTTTGATAAGAACATTTATTAAGCAGTGGTTAGCCTTTCTTGGAGGATTTTCCACCAGAGGCATATGTGTATGTAACTAAGCAGCCATATACAAATGCCATATGTATTTCTAGTTCTATTTGTATACATACATTAGATCTATATTAGCAACCAAAGGAGATTCCAAAAGAGAATCCAAAAAAGTGCTTCTGAGTGGAAATTGTAGCTATTAAGGAGATTCACACTATCAAAGTAAATGCCAAGTAATAGTCTTTCGTAGGGTTCTGCATCCTACTGTACACAACCGAGCAAAAAAATAAAAAAACCAAACAGTCTCAAATTGTTGACAGTATTTTTAGAAACAAGATCCTTTAAGTCGCTGTTTAAATCCCATGTGTAAAAAGCAAACTGTGAATATTGCTTCGGATGAGGCCCCTGTTAAAGCTGTAAGACTGAGTGGTGGGTTTGTTATCCATAAAGACCTAACATGTTGCAGAAACTGACTGGCATTGATTGCTATGGCATTTGATCTCCTGATGGAAATCACTCACACAGGGAGGGCTAAGAGAACAGCCTGGGAAGTTTCCTGAGATGACCTGACCCAGCTTAAAGACCCAGTCTGCCTGAGCATCTCCTGCTACTATTGTCAAAAATGACTGTTTATAACACTGTTTACTTGATGGCATGTTACCCATTGGCTTTTGGAACCATTCATTATTTCCTTCAGTTGCTATAAATAGCTAGTATTTCCTCTTTAGCAGAAAAGAAAAAAATTTCATCCCACTGGGAAGCAAATTGATGGGTAAATCTAATATAAAAAACATATTTTAGAACAGAATGCAGCCAGCTGCTGGAAGAATTCCTCAGCTTGGTCTCTGAGCAGTATCATTGAGAAATGGAAAAAATATCAAGCAACATGACACTTCACTGGCTGAATAACTGTCTGGGATGTGCTGTGCTCACACAGCTCTTGTCTGGCTTTAATGATGGAAATGAACTTACTGTGGAATCAGGCTTGCTTGTGTCCCTTCCCTGCACCACGTTATAATGGCAGGGTTGATGCTGACCAGGGACTCAATCTTCCCCAGACACATGTCTCTAGTGCCTGAGACTGCAAGAGATTTTTGTTTTTAAGCACTTTCTTTTTCTTCTTTCTTTTTTTTTTTTTCTTCTATGGCTTCTGAGTCTTACAAATTGGATGGAGAAGGGAGAGATGTGTGTATAAACTTAAACAGCTGAAAAGAAAGCAGCTTTACAACTCAATGGAATGTTTTACATCGGCAAACATAATAGCCATTGTTTTGTTTTTCTTTATTTTCAGAATTTTGACTTGCCAATTAATTTTCACTCTCTCACTCGTGGCTTTGATGAAAACTTGAGCAGAGTTTTCAGTGAGAAAAATGTATGTGAACAGCATTTCTGATCCCAGTGTTGTACTGACAGTCTGCTAATGTGATTTTTTTTTATGTTTTTCTTTATTTTCAGAATTTTGACTTGCCAATTAATTTTCACTCTCTCACTCGTGGCTTTGATGAAAACTTGAGCAGAGTTTTCAGTGAGAAAAATGTATGTGAACAGCATTTCTGATCCCAGTGTTGTACTGACAGTCTGCTAATGTGATTTTTTTTTTCTTTTTCTTCCGCTATACTTGTCCTCCAGGGTTAATTTCTGTTCTGATAGAGGTCAGGATAGATGAAGCATGTGTTTATACCTATAGGACCTTCATTAACTTAGTCACTGCCTATCTGCAGAATGAATTATCTGTGGTCCTGACACTAATGGGAACATACACACAACTTTTCTTGAGGGTCACAGAACGTCATCAATGCCAAACTCTTTTTGGAATGGGAAAAACATGGAAATAGAGATTCATCTCTTGGTCTGTCTTTTACACGAATAATCTCCTGAGTCTCTTGCATTGCTAGGTGGATTCTTTACCACTGAGCCACTCTAATTAGTACCTTCCAGTGCATTCACTTTTAGTACATCCTACAAGGAATTATGGGGAAGTCATAGAATGATGGGGCCATGAAGAGTTGAGATTTGGAGACTAAAAGACCTTGCTAAAAATTATTAACAAAGCCTATGTTTCAGATGGTTGCCAGCAATAGTAGCTGTCATGGTGATTTCAAGATTTTTTATTTTCCAAGTGTCTTCAAGAGTAAGCCTCCTATTTGTTTTTTAGGCAATAGTTCAGGTAAGTCAAACTTGTATTTGGTCAAAGTTGAGTAGATAATGATTTACAAGACTGGGGAAAGAAAAATGTTGTAGGTATATTTGCCTCCCATTTGAGAAGATATATAGTTTTATTCTTTTAAATATATATATTATTAGTATTATTTACCACTTACTGGAAGAGATATATACATCACCGGATGGAATTGCCTCAAATAATCATTCTTTTAGAGAAAGAGGTGGGAACCTACTTGACTTGGTCTTCTCTAAAAAAATATATCCTAAATCCACCTAAAATTTACCACCCCCCCAGGCCAAGTCATGGACCTCTACATCACACAGTTGCAACTGGTCTGCTTAAATCTGAACCCCCTGATCATGCCCTTACCAAGAGGACAGTGGTCTCTTAACCAACGAATGCCACAGTGACCAAGGAGAGAGAGAGGCTAAGAGTCTGTTGTGTCACCCTAAGGGTGGATCCTCACCCAAGTTCACACTGAGGGAGAGGCTGGTGCCCCCAGATTAGGAAGCTGACATGCCCCACTGCCCTTGGGTGTAGGACTTTCCCCAACTGCTACTATCAGAGATGCATGTGTTGTCCTAGAGTGTAAAGGGCACCGTGTCCCTGCTCCTTTTTCTCTGCACCACTGCCTGAAAAACCCCTCATGACTGCTGTTGCTATCATTTGCCACTGCTTGTTTGATAGTCATCAAAAAATAAAAATAAAAAAAATTAAAAATCTACCCCCTCAAAAGTTCAGCATCTCAGAGTAATCCTTTAAAATAAAACAGAAACAAGAACAGCAGATATGTTTTACTCAGCCGTACTCCATGTGAGAAATCCAAAGTTAAGTTTTCATCCCATGCATAAATTTTCCATGTATGTGGTTTGCTTTGATTTCAATTACCTGGGAAGCTTGCCCTTGCCCCTTGCTCTGTCCCCTTCAATTTAAGTGTGCATGGCATATTGTATTCATTTTCTATGACTGCTGTAACAGATCAGCACAAATGGAGTGGCTTAAAACAATGCAAATGGACTACAGTTCTGGGGATGAGAAGTTTGCACGGGTCTCTCTCGGCTAATATCACAGTATCAGCAGGGCTGTGTTTCTTCTGATGATTCTGAAGGAGAATCCATTTCCTTGCCTTTTCTAGTTCTTGGAGGTGGCCTATACTCCTCTGCTCATGGCCCCACATCATTCAACCTCTGAATCTCATCGTATCTCCTCTGACTCTGACTTTTTGCCTCCCTCTTATAAGGATCTTTGAAATTAAATTGAGCCCATTCTCATAATCAAAGAAAATATTCCCATCACAAGAGTCTCAACTTAATCATGTCTGTAAAACCCCTTTTGTCATGTAAGGTAACCTATTCATAGGTTCATGGGATTAGGACCTGGACATCTTTGCAGAGGTAAGGAAGTGCCTGCTACACACACAAAGGGCCATCCAGGTCAGCTACATGTCCAGTGCACGGATTTCTGCCTCGGGTCCCTGGGGATGGTTTCCTGGCTGTACTTGAGTACTTAAATTGCCAAGATCACATCATCACATCTCATGTCATTGCTCAAAATGACTTCTTTCATGTTGAACTAGTTTCCTTTTACCTTCTATCCACTGGGTTGAGTTTTTCTGCTTGTAACCTCAACATTTCAAAGTTCAGTTAACTTCTTGTCACCCTCATCTCTCCAGTGATGAGTGCCTTCTCTATATTGTTTATGGTCTGAAGCATACATGTTCTGTCTCGTTACTAGAAATTAAATCATAGCTTGACAACTGGTCTGGCCAATTAAGGTGGGACTAATATCTTCCTTGTTTAGGGCATTGGTCTTTTGGAGGCAAAGGCTGAATTGCGCTAGCTTATTTGATGAATGTTCTTACCTCTTGAATTACATTTTCATGGGTAAAGCAGAGATACTGATAATACATTAGACATGTTTCTAAATCTCTGTACTTCAATCTCCTCACCTGTAAAATGGAAAAAATAGGATCTTGTTATAAGGTTTCGGAGAAGGCAATGGCACCCCACCAGTACTCTTGCCTGGAAAATCCCATGGATGGAGGAGCCTGGTGGGCTGCAGTCCATGGGTTTGCGAAGAGTTGGACATGACTGAGCGACTTCACTTTCACTTTTCACTTTCATGCATTGGAGAAGGAAATGGCAACCTGCTCCAGTGTTCTTGCCTGGAGAATCCCAGGGACTGGGGAGCCTGGTGGGCTGCCATCTATGGGGTCGCACAGAGTCGGACATGACTGAAGCGACTTAGCAGCGGCAGCTTAAGGTTTATGTGAGGACTTAATGAGATATTCTACTTACAGCATTTCGCAAAGTACCTGACTACTATCTATCTACTACTAAGCACCATCATCATAATCTAAGTTCACAAAAATCCTATAGTCATTTACATATGGACTTTTGTTTTTAAGAAGTACAGAAACTTTTATTTTCCAGCTTCAAAAGTGACAATAATTGTCTAGCACAGAAGAGGCACTAGACTAGCCCCTATGGCTGGGGACCGTGTTTTACTTGGTGTGATGCGCTTGTCCTCTGTGACTTTATCCAAGGCATTCATAGGACAGAATCAAGGTTTACAGAACTGATAAAAGCCTGTTGCCCACTGAGGATAAGCCACAGATCAACCCCATTTGATTGTAGTTACTGAACTCTTTTTGAATTTGTTCCTACTGCTGTGGCCTTATCTGTATCTCGTCTACAGTGATATTTTGAAGGCTTCCCAGCAAAACAGGGCCTATGAAACAGGGAAGTGTCGAGCCTGTCAAATTTACAGAGTAATAAATTTAAGAGGTGCAAGGTGTTAATAAACATTATCAGGCAAGTAGCTTTTCATGACTGGTGCTATGACTCCACTTCATACTCACCGAATGATTTCTCTCTTAATTACCAAGGCTTTGCTTTCTTAACACCATTTGGGCTTATTAGTTTTCTTCAGGCTGGCTCTCTCTAGAGTCAACCTCACGTGTATTGACTGTAATTAACACTTGTTTCAACTTTATCCTTCGACATATTTTGGCAAAACATGGCACCTTGCAGAATTAGAACACAGCAAGCTATGGATTCCTGAGGGGGGTGGACACATGTAGAATGTCATCCAGGAGAAATGTTCTTGTCATGTTTTCTCTCTTCAGGGAAATCTTACTTCAGTCTAAAAACTTTGTGAAATAAAAATAAAATTAAAAAGTTTGGGGGAAGATAAAGAGGGTTTCAGGGACAGTGACAGTTAAAGAATAGAAAAGTAAAATGTGTGTATAAGGTGTTTTTATTTATGAATGTGTTGTATTCTCAAATTCTACAGAAAGAGACATA
Organism: Oreotragus oreotragus; assembly: GCA_006410675.1. Lineage (NCBI taxonomy): Eukaryota > Metazoa > Chordata > Mammalia > Artiodactyla > Bovidae > Oreotragus > Oreotragus oreotragus. The sequence continues at coordinate 287,143 of SJYX01007102.1, read as the reverse complement.
ACATAATAAAGTAGTCCTGTCCCTCCTACTGGCTCTCCCACCCCTAACTCTGCCTTTACCGCATCCCACTTGAGTGACACAAACACGTGAGGCCCAAGGTTTATCTTGCCCTGTCTAGACTAATGTCACAGACAGGAGACAGTGGCAGGGAAAGTTGGAATCCAGATCTCCCTATTCCAGTCTTCCCGAGACCCTACATTCTTTAGGCTTATTTGAACTCAGAAGAGAGAGAAGAATGCAGCTCAGTTATAAGCTAAACCAGCTGCAGGGGTCCATTTGGGAAGCAAAGGCCATATTGAGCCTCCCTTTGGAAAGACAGCCTTGCTTCCTTGGACGTCTCATCCTCTTAGCGGGGGCTTCTCTCGTGGGACAGCCCCTCTGCCTCATTCAGCATCCTGTCCCCTTCTCTGTCTCACTTCGATCCATGGGCCTTAGCATTACTCAGTGTGCTCTATGTCTTACTTCTTCGTTCAAAATCTTTTCCTACTAGAATCTAAGCTCTGCTGCGAAGGCATTTTTGCTTTGTCCATTGCTGAGTCTGCTGGACTTAAGATACCATCTGACACATAGTAGGTGCTCACAGCCTATTTGCTAAATGAATCCATGGAGAAAGAATTTCCTGCCCCTGGTGGTATTTTACTCTCCCTCCATCCCTGTTCCTCTGCAGGGCCCAGCCTGCACACAGGGAGAAACAGACTGCAGATCTCCCTCCCTCCACTTTGCTTAAGCCAGAATTACTGGCCCTGCCAAAAAGGGTTGGAATTCCCCCTCCCAAGAAACACTTATTCTTCATTTTGCAGGACAGTTAATCCCCATGTGGTTTGGACAAGCTAATCACTCATTATGAGAAATTTCTAAGGTAAAAGCCCCTGTAGCTACACTTCCCATTAATCAGTGTGTGTTTTATAGGCTGTGTGTCACCTCAACCACTCATCATATGTCACCTACTCCAGAAGCAAAGGAATTTTCCTACTGTTGTGTGTGTGGGTGGGTGTTCTAAACTACCTTAATTTTTGTATTGTTTTTTTTTACCTGGCAAATCTGTTCACGGGAACAGTATTGTCAAGAATATCCCCCCCAGACAGTTGTTGAAATAGCACATGTGCAGACAATTAGCCTTGCAGGCCTGTTTTGAGTTGAAACTGGAGGACATAGTGTGTAAGCTTATTTATTCTGCATTAGAACTGTTAATAGTGTTGAGAATGTGTGTGTGTATGTGTGAATATGTATATATAAATAAGTATATAGAAACTTAATGATAAATATATAGTAATTAAATGAATCAGGTTATAAAACTGTAGAGAATTTGGGAAATTTGTGGGGTAATATTTTCCTACTTTTTTAAAAATTGAGATGATTAAACAAGACAACTTTCAGAGCATGCAAATGTGTGTGTTGAAATATGTTGCTTTTCTCCTGGAGTTCCAAGTTCATTGCCTTAAAGTTGATTTGTAGGAGCTACATGAGAGTACTGAGAAATTCATAAGACAGAGACCACTGTATCAATTGTTTCCATTAATGTATGCCTTACATACACTTTCTAAAGAGGGCCTGAGATTTCATCTTTTTTAGAACTTATTCAGTGTCTCCCCTTTGTGGCCCATCTGTTTCCTGGTCAGGCAAGGTCATTTGCAAATGATGCTCTTATTAAAACTCAGCCTTTGTGGAGGAAGGTGGCCATGCACACTGGTATTCCCCCATGGTTTTGAAAGCTAGGGTACTTTCTTATATACATTTCGGTCAGGAAGTTTGATAAATTTCCCAAATGTGGTTACATTTGTATGGTTACTGTTCCTTCTGGTGATTTGCTTTCTTAAGGAGAGGTGTTTTTTTGGTTTTTGTTTTTTTTTAATTAGAACAAAGCAATATTGCTTTTGAGTATTCAAATGTTTGGGAGCTGTGTTAAGTGAAATTACATTCAACCTTGCTGACCTCACCAATATTTACCTTCAAAAACTTTCTAGTCACGTTGTTGACTTACTTCTCATGTCCGTATCTATTTATTGCCTACCCCTAATTTAATTATTACAGGAGAAATAAAAGCAGGTTGTCAAGTGTGTTTGCCTCTCTTTGCTAGTTGGCATACAATTTCTTTTTTTTTTTTCTTGCAGTAGTAAGAAAGGGGCAAAATGAAAAAGCATTCAAGTTTCATAAATAGCCAATGGAGAAAAAACAGTAGATGATATATATGTACATAGACTAGGTCAGTTTGAATCCAGGGCCTTTCTCATTTGTTTTATAGCTTGATGGCAAGAAATATTAAGCCAAGTGTCTCTATATGACTGAATTATTCTACATCTGTGTTTGTAAAGCACTAATCTGGATTCTTCCAGGAGTGAGATCATTTCGTCCATGAATTTTAGAAGATTTAAATTGTAACTGTACCCTTTGCAGTCCTATCATTTTCTTCCACTTAAGTATTTCTTCTTCTCTAAGTGCCTTGACTATAAAGTATTGAGACTAGTTTCTTTGAACCACCCTTGCTCAGCTGTCATTCTGTAATCACACCTCATAAATGAAATGAAGGAAATATTGAAAAATGGTGAAACGTGACAGCACCTTTCTACCCAGGTCCTTTATTTCCTTCCTAAATGTACATTTTCAGTATTGCTAATTTCAAGCTGAGACTGGCCTTTGCTTTTCTTGGATGTTGGCAGTAAGGGTGAGGATCTTATTATAGAAGTATAAATATTGTATGTTGTATGCTAGAACACTATTTTTTATGAACTAAACTTTTCCTTGATAGAACACTCTATTATACTTCCTACTATATATATAATGCCATTTCAATTTTCCTTTCCTGCTAGGTGAAATGCGGAATGATTTATATATCACTATAGAAAGGGGAGAATTTGAGAAAGGAGGAAAGAGTGTGGCCAGAAACGTGGAAGTTACGATGTTCATTGTAGAGAGTAGTGGCCAGACCCTGAAGGTACGTTAATGCTGAATTCTTTCTGGTAAAACAATTTCCCGTCCTTGCCTTGGGTTCATCTTTAGTGCGATCAGTTAACTTATGATTTGCAGTATTTTCAATCTTATTTTTCTTCTCCACACCCGTGTAGTTTGTTTGTTTGTTTTTAATCGTGAAAAGAGGGGAAATAAGCTTTCAGTTTGTTTAACTAATCATGTCAAAAACATCCTCATAGCAACTACTCCTTAAATGTGTATTGGTTTTGCCATACATCAACATGAATCCGAGAGGTATACTTTTTCTTTGTGGAGTTGGTTGTTTTTTTTTTTAAGTTGCTCAGTCATGTCTGACTCTTTGCGACCCCATGGACTGTAGCTCTCCAGGCTCTTCTGTCCATAGGATTCTCCAGGCAAGAATACTGGAATGGGTGGCCATTTCCTTCTCCAGGAAACCTTCCCTACCCAGGGACTGAACCCAGGTTGCCCACATTGCAGGCATTCTTTAATGTCTGAGCCCATATTTAATCCTATGTATTTTCATTATGAGCAAAATAGGACGCGGAGATTAGAGTATTGCTAATCGGGGTGATCATATCAGATTCCTTTGTGGAAGAAGTATTTCATGGGAGCCCCGGGGCTTACTGAGTTTTATAGGCAGGCACAGAAGGCTTTTGGCTGGGCTGGTTGAGAATTTTGCTTTGTAGTTGACTCCAAGTTGGGCATGCAGTTGCCCAGCTAGCATGTGTCACTGAGGTTCACCTTTGAGCAATTAGGCCCTGGAAGTCCAGCCTCAGGATGAACCAAACACAGCCTGCCTGCAGAAGCAGGTGCAAAAACAGCCCTGAAGAGGACTGAGGAAGTAATTTCACATTAAGTGCTGTTTTGGGAGCACAAAGACACAGCAAAGCAATTGTTCTGCTCCTTCCAAAACCATCTTGAAATGAAGCTGCCTTTAACCTGCATGTTTCCTTTGTCAGGATTTTATATCCTTCGGCTCTGGAGAGCCGCCAGCTAGCGAGTACCGCTCCTTTGTGCTTTATCATAACAACAGCCCCAGGTGGTCCGAGCTGCTGAAGCTTCCCATCCCCGTGGATAAATTCAGGGGTGCACACATCCGCTTCGAGTTTCGGCATTGTTCCAGTAAGTGGATGGAGTGTCTCCATGGCCTTGTTCTGTTGGGTACTGCTTACTAAGCTGAAACAACAGTGTGGGATAGCCTGTAGAAAGTGTGTCACAAACCAGAGACCTCCATGAGAGAAAAATGGAGATGAATGGAATCCTGGGAGGTGAATGGATGCCATTCTCAAAAATCCAATAACCTCTATGGAAAGAGATGAAAGAGAAGGAGGAAATGAAGTAGCTGTAGAAATCGACAATTAAGGTAATCACTTTCATAAAAACCAGTTCATCACTTTCACAGCCTAGGAAGACTAAACAGAAAGAGGAAATGCATTATTAAAGGCCTGACTAGCTTGTGTGGTCTTAGGCACCCCTGACCCATGTGCTGTCTTTTCAGCCAGGAGCTGATCCAGCCCTTAGACAGCTCAAGGGAACCCTCGGGGACTTTCCTAGGCATGTGAAGTTACCAGGAAAGCCTCTGATTGGCTCAGATTCATATTTGATTTGCATATATATATATATATATATACACACATCACTGTGCATTCTCAAACATGATTGGCACTTTACAGGAATAACAAGGAGGCCAGAATGAGCAAGTGAGAGAGTTGGAGGTGAGAACTAGAGAGGGAGCAGCAGAACCAGATCCTCTGTTGTGTTTTAGATCACAAGAAGGAGGACTTTGAACTTTATTTGGGGTGAGAAAGAAGCATTAGAGGTTTTAGATTGAAGTTAAATCTGCCCACTGTATGGATGATAGATTGTAGGTGGGCCAGATGGGAACAGAAAAGCCATTCAGGAGGCTTTTGCACAATTCCAAGTACGAGATTTAAGTGGTTTGATTCTTTTATACAGATTTATTGACAGATTGGATCTGGAAGGCGGAGAAAATTCAAGGTTAATCTCAAGATTTTGGCCTCAGAGTGAAGGGGTCATTTAACGAAGTGGGGAAGACAACAGGAGGAATCTGTTTGGAGAGAAAAAATCAAACATCCCATTTTAAATATGCTAAGTCTGAGAAGTGTATTAGATATGAAAGACGCCAAGTAGACGTTTGAATGCGATGCAAACTGGAGACTTAAACTCAATAATGAGAACATGTAGTTCATTGGTGTGCTGTAAATATTTAACCAGCACTCAGGGTGATGGAGAGGGGAGAGGAAGCCCTGACCTATAGCATTTGCTGATTTCAATGGGGTAAATATTCCCACCATGGTCAATTTTAAGCTGCCAACATGACGTCACTGACCTTGTAGTTGAGGGAAGATGCCTACTGTCAGTTCTTATGAACCAGTACAGGTTAGCTCCAGGATATCACAGATAGACGTGGTTTTCAAAGCCATGAGACTGGACGAGATGTCTACGTAAAAAGTTTAGATAGCAAAAGGAAGTCCAAGGATGGATCCTTGGGTCATTGACACATTTAGATTTAGGGAGAGTGAGAAGTAGTCATTAAGTAGATTAAAAAGGAATAGCCAGTGAGATTGAAGGAGAATCAAAGAAAAATAGAACCTAGGAGACTAAATGAGGAAAGCTTTTCACAAGGGGGTTGATCATGTGTCAGATGCCAGTGATAAACAGAATAAGGACCAGGAAATGATCTCCTGATTTGGCATCATGGAAGTCATTTTCTCTTGGATTTGTGGAGTTGAAAGCTGACTGGAGTCAGTCAAAGAGTAAGATGGAGAAAAGGAAGGGCAGGCAGTGAGTACAGACAGATCTTTTAAGAAGCTTTGCTATAAGGAATACTGGCGAGCAGAGAACTGAGATCATAGCTATAAAACAAGTAGGTCATAGGAAATTTTTGCTGTTGTTTCTTTGGGAGAAATCATTCAGTAGAGAGGAAAACCTGATGATGCAGAGAGTGGGGACACTTGTAGAAGCAGTGTCCTTGAGTTGGGGAAGGAGCACAGGACCTAGGACTCAAGGATGAAAATTAGCCTTGAGTGGGAGCGTGGGCAGTTCAGGGCTAGCAGGGCAGGTGCAGGTGAGTGACAGGTGGATGCAAGGGTGTGAGGGAGTTCTCTCTCCATGAGCTGAAAGTGAAAGCATCAAGGTATTGGAGGCTTGAGAGACAAGGAGAATGGATGAAATTATTGTCTAGAAAAGTAGAGGAGTGTGCTGATTAGGTAAACGTAGAAAGTTTGCCTATTCCAGGACGCTTTTGTAGTTAGTGTGCATTAATTAAGCTTAGGTTAGGCATAGAATAAGCCACAAATTGGATTCTGCCAAGGTGTAGTGTTATGAGTGGACATGTGGAAGGGGGAGTGTTGAGGGTATTTTCACTGAGGTGATTAGAATGATGGGCCATAGAAATGGGAGGTGGGAGTGAAGGGGTAAGGAGTGGTGAGTCGATATATTGGAGGTCCCTGGGCCAGAATTGTTCAAGTTGAGCTACAAGAAGAAATATATTGGGAACTCAAGAGGTGGAATCCATAGATTAAGGGGTTTTATTAATAAAAGGGGATTGTATTGTACATATTATACGTAACAGTCTATTTAGTTCATTAATCCTGATCTAATAGCTTAGGGAAAAAGGCTATGTACTTTAAACTTTACTTGGTATTTATTTTTATTTTATAACCAAGGGCAAATTTAGGGAAGCTATTGCTTTGTTCCTTACCTTTGCTAATTTTATGAATCTTGGAATTTTTTTATCTTTCCAAATTGAATACCAAAAACCACACCAAAAAGACAGTCAAAGCAACTTAAGAAATTATTTCTAAATAAGTCTTGCCCCCTAAATCACAAGTTCCATACCCAGCACATTCACTGACGTAGAAATCTCTTTCCAGAGATCTTTGCTCTGACTTTTGTTTGAAGAGTATTGGTATTTCCCCATTTTCTCTCTAGGCTTGAAATTAATGATTTAAAAAGAAAATCCTTCACTGTAATCACAATTCAGGGCTTCCCTCATGCTAGGAACCTAAGCCAGCCAGCTAGAATTACTCTGTGCACAGGGCTCCACATCCCTGTGGTTAAATGCCAGAAACAATTGAAAGAGGATAGTGTGTTTATTATTAGAGTCTCTTGTCCGATCCCCAGAATCTCCATATCTGACTCCTCTAGCATGGGGCTTCCTGCATCCCAAAGCTGGACTTCTCTGTCAGGTAAAACCTCCACTTCCACAGTTGTGTGGGCAAGAATAACAGGCCAGCCCATGATGGCTGCCAGCCTGCAACTCTTTTCTGCACGTCTAAATACAAGGACAGAGTCCAGCTGAACAAACCAGATTCTCTTTCTTGTGGTCTTCATTTTTGGAGAAGCTGAAGCTGGGTGGAAGGTACTAGAATTGGCACACAAGAGGTCTGGTGCAGGTAACATTGTGATAGACCTCTCAGTTTCCTTATCTGCAAACAGTTGCCAATGACCCTGTTCTAGCCGTTGTAATTCAGCTGGACATCTGAAAACCTCATTGCCTCATTTCTAGCATACAAATACTACTGCAGTAAACTGTTATCAAACTACTGATTGCAGTTTGTTTGTCTACGTGCCTGATTCCAAGGAGGTGGCTTTCAGAGGTCTCTGTTTATACATGTGGCTGTAGGGAGAGTTCATTCATTCACTCATTCATTTATGTTCCATACATTTGTTGAGAACCTACTATGTTCTTGGCATTCTTTGAGATACCAAGCATAGAGTAAAATAAAGCAGACAAGAATCTTGCCCTCTGTGGTGATTATGTTAAGGGGTGGAGGTTGGGTTGTGAGGAGAAGAAACAGGAAATCTACAACTTCAAAAAACAAACAAACAAAACACATAATTTCAAATAGTGAATCCCTTGAAGAAAATTAGTCAAGGAATATAACTTATGGTTATGAGGCGGGACTATAGGGTTAGAGGGTATAGACGGAAGTCCCGTCATAAGAGCTGCTCTCCATTGTGTAAAGGGAGCAGGGGTGTGTGTGTCCAGGGTGGGGGCGGGGGGTGTTCTGTTTCTTCATGATCACTCATCTCCACAATCTGTATGTCTGAACACAGTGTGTAAGCATACACTGAACTGACTGACTGATTCTTTTCTCATTTTTTCCTTCTACAGCAAAGGAGAAAGGAGAGAAGAAATTATTTGGCTTCTCCTTTGTTCCTCTGATGCAGGAAGATGGTAGGACACTTCCAGATGGCATGCATGAGCTCATTGTGCATAAGGTAACGTCAGTCAGACGTTGGGGGCAGTTGTGAAAAACAGGGCAGAAGTACTAACTCACAGTCTTATCCTCACTCTGGAAAAGAGAAAAAACGGACTGCAAAGATACTCTTTGGGATGATTGCTGGCAGAGAGAGTGCATTTTTAGAGTAGTATCTCTAGATTCTGTCATATTCTGACAAGTATTTTAAATATTTTTTAAAAAATTAATTGAAATAATGGTATTTGGCTAAGTCTATAGGGTGACCTTGAAATCCTATCCATGGCTGTGATAGGATTAGATAAACCTTACAAATAAGGTTTTTAATGTTTTAATATATAATATTTTTAAAACATTCCCAATACTTGCTTTCTTGTCTGTATACCCCAGAAGCAAATTTTGCAAGGTCACCTTTCTATTTGTCTTGTTTGCTGCTCTCACGAAGCAAGGGAGAAGTAAGTAGCCGTTCCTTGTTATGACAGCTTCAGTGATTGTTACTCTATTTTTTGCCACAAGAATTGGCATGCAAACATTTGGGGGGGGCGGGGGAATATAGTGTAGTAAGCAATAAAAAGAAAATTCACCTAACAAGAGATCCAGGAATTATCAGAGAATATTAGTAATAATGAAATACAGAACAGAAGCAGTTGCAACTATGAAATCGAGCACTAAAGTATATGATTTTCTCCAAAGTCTTTCTCCTTGGCATTTCTCCATTTCTGTAACCACACGCTCTTCCAGGCTCTTGTCAGCTCTCACCTGGGCTCACTAGTCCTGCCCACCTGGGCCTTCTCTCCCTTTAGTCCATTTTCCAGTCAGCCATTAGGGTGACCTGTCTAAGGTGCAAATTTTACCAGGCCCCTGCCTTACTTCAACCCATGGAAAAGCTTCCCACTGCCAACAGTGGAAATGGCAGGCTTTCAGGTATGTCAGGCTGCCTCCTCCCTTATGCCTCACGTCATCCCATTTCCAGTCCTCTACCTAATGCCCGAGTCACTTCCTGCCTGCTTGTTCCCCCAGCTCCACTTGACATTCCTGCAGTCATGCTTCCCTTGTCTCCCAGCAGTTGGCTCCTCCTCATCTGCAGAGGCTCACCTGGGCCAGAACCTTTGGGAAAACAGTCCCCACAGCCTAGTTCCTACTGTCTGTGTTCCCAGCTGGCTATGTGCCCACCCATGAGTTCCCTGGGTATCTGCACAAATCTCTTAACCATTGTCCTCATTACATTGTCAAATGGTTGTCTGATGACCCCTCAACTCAGCATGGTAGGTTTAGGAGCCCTTCAGGAGCAAGGAGGCAGAGGGGTTCTGGCATGGGGCAGATGTGCAGTGAAGATACACTGAGTGAAGGAAGGCTATGACAGAGACTTTCTTTACATTTGGATTGTTGCTGGTAAAATGAGCGTCCATGCACAAGGCACCGGGTAATTTTTGTTTGTGCATTGGTATGTATGTGCATATTTCTCGAATCATTTATTTTCTGGTTGTTTGTTCAGCACATTGACTACCACAGACCACGGGGCAGACATTCTTCTAGCAACTGGGAATATAGTGGTGAATAAGACCATTAAAGTGCCTCCATTTCTGACACATAGATTCTATAAACTTCAAAAGTGACTTAAAGGAATTTGTGATGTTAAAATACAGAGAAAAAATATTTTCAAGTAGAGTAACACTAAGGCACACAGAGGAGCTAAATGCACTAGACACATGAGATGATCTGTTTATATAAATAAAGGTCTGTGGCCCCTTTATGTAAGATGGGTAATATAACAGGCTGTGTCTTCAGCTACAGTTTTCCAAAAGACATAAGTGGTACTTGATGTGAATGTTTGTGATCTTGACTCTGTGTACCATTAAATCTTCACACAGAAAAGGCAGGGCTAAGGTAATTATTAACTACCTGATAATATTTAGAAGAATAAATCACTTCTTTACGACATATCACAAGGCTTCCCAAGTGGCACAGTGGTAAAGGATCCACCCACCAATAAAGGAGATGCAAGAAACGTAGGTTTGATCCCTGAGTTGGGAAAATCCCCTGGAGGAGGAAATGACAACCCACTCTAGTACTCTTGCCTGGAAAATCCCATGGACAGAGGAGCCTGGTGAGCTACAGTCCACAGGGTCGAAGAGAGTCAGACACGAATGAGCGAACATGACATTTCACAGTGTAGGCTCTCTCACTTGTGGATTGGAGGGTGTTTTTGAGTGGCAGGTACTAACTTTCCAGTCAAGTCTGGGTTGACCTCCTCTAAAGAAGTATGAATAATGTTAAGACTCTTAGTTGCTGATTAGAGATACCCGTGTGCCTAAAATGCCAGGAGGACAGGTAGCAAGGCGTACTTCTCCATGTGAGCGTTTAGCAGTCCCACTGCTCTTGGTTCCCAGGCACAGGCTCATTCTACTCCATTACCTGGGGTCTGTCAGGATGCCTTTGACAGAACCACCATTTTTCTCAAAAGTGGAGCGTTGAATCATCTCAAGCCCTTGCACAAATTTTCAATGAATACACAGAATTCCGATCCAGAAAACATAAGAAAATTTATTTGAGCATCAACAGTGTAAAGAGCAGCTCTTCCCAGTGATCTTCCTCCATCACAAAGGAGGCTCAGGATGGTATCTGTAGATCATCTCATGTGGGGCAGGCCTACGTTGTGGAGACCTTGGAGGAAGCATTAGCTCCGCAGAACAACCCTAAGGAGCTGAGTCTTATGATTAGGATTACTCAGTGTTGCTTAAAGAGAACTGTAATACCTGCCAAGCGTAACATCTTTTGTTTTTCATCTAGTTGATGCCAAGATTTTCTTTTTCATAGTACTGAGCCAAGAAGTTCAATTTCTACTTAAGGGCATTTGTGGGTTATGATTATAAAACCATATTATGAGCATAATTATTCTTCCTCTGCCATGATGGGCAGTCTTACAGCCTGCTGACAATTACAGGCTTGAATTTATTAATTTAAAAATTTGAATGAAAAAGGAAGCTAGGAAGAGGAATTGATTTCATATTGCTTGGTAGAAAAATAGCCCATTTAATAAGTGATGTTGAGATAATTTAGATGGCCACGATAGGTGCTGCAGGGAAAAATTAAGCTCTGGATTCCTACCTTGCTTCTTATACCAATGCAAATTACAATTAAATGTAAAAAATAAAACTGTAAGAGCCTTTATAACATGAGTGAACATTTTTAGAAAGTTAAGGGAAGGAGGGCCTTTCTAATGATGCCTCTTCAATGTTAGAAATTAGGTACCCCCAAAATGTATAAATTTAGCTACATAAAGTTTAAAACTGATTTATTTATAAGGTCATATGAACTGTAGCCTGCTAGGCTTGTCTGTCCATCGGATTTTCCGAGAGTGGGTTGCCATTTCCTTCTCCAGGGGATCTTCCCAACCCAGGGATCAAACCCAGTCTCCCACATTTCAGGCAGATTCTTTACCATCTGAGCCACCAGAGAATCTCTCATAGTAGGATATATAAAATCTACTTTCCTTCTTATGTAAGGTTCTGGTTTAGAAGATTCATTTCTGCATTGAACTAAGGGAAAAAAAAAAGTATGTTGAAAACTGTTTAGTAGCCTAATTTGGGCCTAAAATTTATGAAAAAGATAATTTACCCTTGTGACAGTGACTGGACTTCTGAGTGTGTTTTAAGGAAATCATTGTGACAAAGTTGTTATTAGTCAGTGGTCTGGCAAGAACCTGGGCTCATCCTTTAGGGCAGGAGCTAAAGACTTCTGAGGGCAAAGCTCCCTTTCAAAGTCATTTTCACCTTTACATAATTGACAGTATGTTTGCAGTGGTACTCCATGGAGATAATCTCTGAAATCTACAAAAATCTAAATATTAGAGCTTTAGAAAGGGAAGTGAAAGAACTTGATTAGTCATCATTAAAGATTTTGTGCTTCCGGGGTCCCTTTTCACCTCTGAGGATATATTTCCAAGTAGCTGATGGCTAAGTCCAAAACTTACCTTTGGAATTCCTAAGTTGATTGTAACAGCATTTTTTCTTGCTAAGTTTTGTTATTTTGCTGCATTCTGCTAGGTTTGTTGTCTTCCTTAAATTTGTAGAGCTATTTTTGGCTACTCCTTGCCAGCTACCTGCTGGAAAGCAAAGTTAAGAAAAGAGATTGAAATAATAAGCTTAGGAAAATTCATTTTCCAAGAGTCAAGTCTGTTAAGGATAATAATATGAAGCTCCAAAAAAGGATAGGAAGTTTATTAACTGAGTATTCAAGTTTCCATTCTGACATATTCTAGAGAAGGATTTTTATTTCTTTGAAGTACATGCTAAAATACTCTTGGGTCTAGTTTGTATGTATACATAAACAGCTAAAAATATCGTCTACTTTTAAAGAAATTGGGATTTTGCAAATTCATTATGTTAATTAACACCACAATGACTCAAGTGACCCAACTCAGCCAGACTGGGGATTTACTTAGTAGAGAATCTGATTCCTTAGGGTGGGATTTATTGCTTCTGAGCAAGAGAAGGGCCAGATAAGAAATCAGCTAAATAGAGCATGATCATGTATCCTGGTTGGAAAGGGATTAGTTTAATGTATGGCCTAGATTGCAAGAGTCTTTGATGAATTCATTTCACTTTTGCTCCCTAGAAGTTTGTTCATAAATGCTTTGTGTCTTGTTTTTTTTCTCTGCAATGTTTCAGTTTCTTGTGCTATACTCCAGTTCCCCACCTGATCCCTAGAAGTCCAGCACAGCCCCTCGGCACTAGTTACCATCTTTGAGGTGAATTTCTCAGATTGAGTTACTTTCCACTTATCCTTTCCTATATGATGTTTGTATTTATAAGTAAAATGAAAAAATAACATAAGGCTGAAAAATTTAATAGACTGACAAGTTGCCACCCATCTTGCTGTGCAGAAAACTCTACATACTTCTCCAACGATTCTGAAAGAGACACCGCTGTAAGTGAAAGTCGCTCAGTCATGTCCAACTCTTTGTGACCCCCTGGACTACATCAGTCAGTTCAGTCGCTCAGTCGTGTCCGACTCTTTGCGACACCATGAATCGCAGCACGCCAGGCCTCCCTGTCCATCACCAACTCCCGGAGTTCACTCAGACTCACGTTCATTGAGTCCGTGATGCCATCCAGCCATCTCATCCTTGGTCGTCCCTTTTCCTCCTGCCCCCAATCCCTTCCAGCATCAGAGTCTTCTCCAATGAGTCAACTCTTCTCATGAGGTGGCCAAAGTACTGGAATTTCAGCTTTAGCATCATTCCTTCCAAAGAAATCCCAGGGCTGATCTCCTTCAGAATGGACTGGTTGGATCTCCTTGCAGTCCCAGGGACTCTCAAGAGTGTTCTCCAACACCACAATTCAAAAGCATCAATTCTTCGACGTTCAGCCTTCTTCACAGTCCAAATCTCACATCCATACATGACCACAGGAAAAACCATAGCCTTGACTAGGCGGACCTTAGTCGGCAAAGTAATGTCTCTGCTTTTGAATATACTATCCAGGTTGGTCATAACTTTTCTTCCAAGGAGTAAGCGTCTTTTAATTTCATGGCTGCAGTCACCATCTGCAGTGATTTTGGAGCCCCAAAAAATAAAGTCTGACACTGTTTCCACTGTTTCCCCATCTATTTCCCATGAAGTGATGGGACCGGATGCCATGATCTTCGTTTTCTGAATGTTGAGCTTTAAGCCAACTTTTTCGCTCTCCTCCTTCACTTTCATCAAGAGGCTTTTTAGCTCCTCCTCACTTTCTGCCATAAGGGTGGTGTCATCTGCATATCTGAGGTTATTGATATTTCTCCCGGCAATCTTGATTCCAGCTTGTGTTTCTTCCAGTCCAGCGTTTCTCATGATGTACTCTGCATATAAGTTAAATAAGCAGGGAGACAATATACAGCCTTGACGTACTCCTTTTCCTATTTGGAACCAGTCTGTTGTTCCATGTGCAGTTCTAACTGTTGCTTCCTGACCTGCATACAGATTTCTCAAGAGGCAGGTTAGGTGGTCTGGTATTCCCATCTCTTTCAGAATTTTCCACAGTTTATTGTGATCCACACAGTCAAAGGCTTTGGCATAGTCAATAAAGCAGAAATAGATGTTTTTCTGGAACTCTCTTGCTTTTTCCATGATCCAGCGGATGTTGGCAATTTGATCTCTGGTTCCTCTGCCTGTTCTAAAACCAGCTTGAACATCAGGGAGTTCACGGTTCACATACTGCTGAAGCCTGGCTTGGAGAATTTTGAGCATTACTTTACTAGCGTGTGAGATGAGTGCAATTGTGTGGTAGTTTGAGCATTCTTTGGCATTGTCTTTCTTTCGGATTGAAACGAAAACTGACTTTTTCCAGGCTGTGGCCACTTTTGAGTTTTCCAAATTTGCTGGTATATTGAGTGCAGCACTTTGACAGCATCATCTTTCAGGATTTGAAATAGCTCAACTGGAATTCCATCACCTCCACTAGCTTTGTTCGTAGTGATGCTTTCTAAGGCCCACTTGACTTTACATTCCAGGATGTCTGGCTCTAGATGAGTGATTACACCATCATGATTATCCAGGTCATGAAGATCTTTTTTGTACAGTTCCTCTGTGTATTCTTGCCACTTCTTCATATACAAGCACAAAACATATCTGTCCACCCTGGGCTTAGACATAGGAACATTGGTCATATAACCCTTGTTTTGTTACAGACTGTGAGAGAGATTAAGTAGCATACACCTGAAAAATTAAATTAAAATGTCATAGCCTGGAAAACTTTGGCATAAAAGTAAGCCAAACCAGACTTCCCTGTAGCTCAAACGGTAAAGAATATGCCTGTGAGGCAGGAGACCAGGGTTCAATCCCTGGGTTTGGAAGTTCGTCTGGAGAAGGGAATGGCAGTCCTCTCCAGTATTCTTGCCTGGAGAATTCCATGGACAGAGAAGCCTGGCAGGCTACAGTCCGTGGAGTGGCAAAGAGTCAGACATGACTGAGCGACTAACACAGTCTAACAGAAGCTAAATCAAGCAAAGAAAAAGAAAGGAAAAAAAGCTAAGATAACTTAATATGTGGACTTGGTCTCAGCCCTGAAGGCTGCTAATGTGATGGGTAGAAAGTGCTTTCATTCTGAGTAATTAATACCATTACACAATCTTTTAAAATCTCTGCCTCTGCTGATCTCTGGCTCTCCTCCTGAGAGAGCTTCCTTTGTGGCCTCTGGAGTAGAGAAAGCTCCTCTTCTGAAGCCTCATGTTCAGTGTCCTGACTCTAGATCTCTTTAAATGCCCTGGTGCATGTAAAGATACCATTCTCCATCCTTGTGTAAAGAGTTTCCATGTCCTCTCTCTATAAGGCTTATTCCATACAACATGGCAACTTTCTGCCTGTCCTGGTTACGGTCTTTGTTGTTCAGTCACTACATCATGTCCAGATCTTTGTGACCACATAGATTGAGCACACCAGGCTCCTCTGGCCTGCATTGTCTCCCAGAGTAGGCTCAAATTCCACTGAGTCTGTGATGTTATGTAACCATCTCACCCTCTGTCGCCCTGTTCTCCTTTTGCCTTCAATCTTTTCCCAGCATCAGGGCATTTTCCAATGAGTTGGCTCTTCGCATCAGGTGGCCAGAGTAATAGAACTTCAGCTTTAGCAACAGTCCTTTCAGTGATTATTCAGGGTTGATTTCCTTTAGGATTGACTGGTTTGGTCTCTTTGCTGTCTAAGGGACTCTCAAGAGTCTGCTCCAATACCACATTTTGAAGGCATCAGTTCTTCAGCCCTCAGCTTTCTTTATGGTCCAACTCTTTATGTTAGCAAAGAGATGTCTGTGCCTTTCTAACATGCTCTCTAGGTTTGTCATAGCTTTCCTTTCAGGGAGCTAGTGTCTTAATTTCATGGCTGCAGTCACTGTCTGAAGTGATTTGGAGCCCAAGAAAACCAAATCTGTCACTGCTTCCACTTTTTCCCTTTTGGATTGCCATGAAGGGATGCCATAATCTTATTTTTTTTGAATGTTGAGTTTCATTCTCCTCCTTCACCTTCATCTAGAGGATCTTTAGTTCCTCTTCACTTTCTGCCAGTGAAATGATATCATCTGCATATCTGAGGTTATTGATATTTCTCCCAGCAATCTTGATTGCACCTTATGATTTATCCAGCCTGGCATTTCATATGATGTACTCTGCATATAAGTTAAATAAGCAGGGTGACAATATACAGCCTCGATGTACTCCTTTCCCAGTTTTGAACCAGTCTGTTGTTCTACATCCAGTTCGAACTATTTTGTCTTGACCTGCATACAGATGTCTCAGGAGACAGGTTAAGTGGTCTGGTATTTCCATCTCTTTAAGAATTTTTCTACAGTTTATTGTGATCCACACAGTCAAAGGCTTTAGCATAGTCAGTGAAGCAGAAGTAGATGTTTTTCTGGAATTATGTTACTTTTTCTGTGATCCAACTAATGTTGGCAATTTGATCTCTGCTTCCTCTGCCTTTTCTAAATCTACCTTGTATACCTGGAAGTTCTCAGTGCATATACTGTTGAAGCCTAGCTTGAAGGATTTTGAGCATTACCTTGCTAGTATGTGAAAAGAGTGCAGTTGTACAGTAGTTTGAACATTCTTTGGCACTGCCCTTCTTTGAGACTGGAAAGAAAACTGACCCTTTCCAGTCCTGTGGTCACTGCTGGGTTTTCCAACTTTGCTGATATATTGAGTGCAACACTGTAACAGCATCGTCTTTTAGGATTTGAAATAGCTCAGCTGGAATTCCATCACCTCCACTAACTTGTTCAGAGTAATGCTTCCTAAGGCCTACTTGACTTCACACTCCAGGATGTCTGGCTCTAGGTGAGTGACCATACCATCAAAATTATCTGGGTCATTAAGACTTTTCTGTATAGTACTTCTGTGTATTCTTGCCACCTCTTCTTAATCTCTTCCGATTCTGTTAGGTCCTTACTGTTTCTGTCCTTTATCATGCTCATCCTTGCATGACATGTTCCCTTGTTGTCTCCAATTTTCTTGAAGAGATCTCTCAGTTCAGTTCAGTTGCTCAGTCGTGTCCGACTCTTTGCGACACCATGAATCACAGCACGCCAGGCCTTCCCATCCATCACCATCTCCCAGAGTTCACTCAGACTCATGTCCGTCAAGTCCATGATGCCATCCAGCCATCTCATCCTTGGTCGTCCCCTTCTCCTCCTGCCCCCAATCCCTTCCAGCATCAGAGTCTTCTCCAATGAGTCAACTCTTCGCATGAGGTGGCCAAAGTACTGGAGTTTCAGCTTTAGCATCAGTCCTTCCAAAGAAATCCCAGGGTTGATCTCCTTCAGAATGGACTGGTTGGATCTCCTTGCAGTGCAAGGGACTCTCAAGAGTCTTCTCCAACACCACAGTCCAAAAGCATCGATTCTTTGGCGCTCAGCCTTCTTCACAGTCCAAATCTCACATCTATACATGACCACAGGAAAAACCATAGCCTTGACTAGATGGACCTTAGTCTGCAAAGTAATGTCTCTGCTTTTCAATATGCTGTCTAGGTTGGTCATAACTTTTCTTCCAAGGAGTAAGCGTCTTTTAATTTCATGGCTGCAGTCACCATCTGCAGTGATTTTGGAGCCCCCAAAAATAAAGTCTGACACTGTTTCCACTGTTTCCCCATCTATTTCCCATGAAGTGATGGGACCGGATGCCATGATCTTCGTTTTCTGAATGTTGAGCTTTAAGCCAACTTTTTCGCTCTCCTCCTTCACTTTCATCAAGAGGCTTTTTAGCTCCTCCTCACTTTCTGCCATAAGGGTGGTGTCATC
>SJYX01007102.1:172782-260563 GCA_006410675.1 Oreotragus oreotragus | reverse complement strand
TGATTGATTTGTAGATATGGAAGAATCCTTGCATCCCTGGGATAAAGCCCACTTGGTCATGGTGTATGATCTTTTAAATGTGTTGTTGCATTCTGATTGCTAGAATTTTGTTGAGGATTTTTGCATCTATGTTCATCAGTGATACTGGCCTGTAGTTTTCTTTTTTTGTGGCATCCTTGTCAGGTTTTGGTATCAGGGTGATGGTGGCCTCATAAAATGAATTTGGCAGTTTACCTTCCTCTGCAATTTTCTGGAAGAGTTTGAGTAGGATAGGTGTTTACTCTTCTCTAAATTTTGGGTAGAATTCAGTTGTGAAGCCATTAGTCCTGGGCTTTTGTTTGCTGGAAGATTTCTGATTACAGTTTCAATTTCCATGCTTGTGATGGGTCTATTAAGATATTCTATTTCTTCCTGGTTCAGTTTTAGAAAGTTATACTTTTCAAAAAATTTGTCCATTTCTTCTAAGTTGTCCATTTTATTGGCATATAATTGCTGATAATACTCTCATGATCCTTTGTATTTCTGTGTTGTCTGTTGTGATTTCTCCATTTTCATTTATAATTTTGTTGATTTGATTCTTTTTCCCTTTGTTTATTAATGAGTCTGGCTAATGATTTGTCAATTTTATTTATCTTTTCAAAGAACCAGCTTTTAGCTTTGTTGGTTTTTGCTACAGTCTCTTTGTTTCTTTTGCATTTATTTCTGCCCTAACTTTTATAATTTCTTTCCTTCTACTAGCCCTTTTTCTTTAAAGACAAACTACATTGTAATAGCTACCACACTGTCGCCTCTTGTCCCATCTGAGCCACCTGCAGGAAAGGCTGGTCTTCACTCACTGTCTCTACTTCCCTCCATTCCATTTGTCCCTTGGGCTACTTTCTGTCCTCGAAGCTCNCTTTCCTTCTACTAGCCCTTTTTCTTTAAAGACAAACTACATTGTAATAGCTACCACACTGTCGCCTCTTGTCCCATCTGAGCCACCTGCAGGAAAGGCTGGTCTTCACTCACTGTCTCTACTTCCCTCCATTCCATTTGTCCCTTGGGCTACTTTCTGTCCTCGAAGCTCCAATGAAGTTTTCCCCTCAGGGTCACTAGCACCTACACTGTGTCCAACCTTCTAGACACTTCCTAAATCTTCCCTTACTTGACTTCCCTATAACGTGTACTACTATTGATTACCCTTCTTAAAAATCCCACATTTCGTGGGA
Source organism: Oreotragus oreotragus (assembly GCA_006410675.1). Taxonomy (NCBI): domain Eukaryota; kingdom Metazoa; phylum Chordata; class Mammalia; order Artiodactyla; family Bovidae; genus Oreotragus; species Oreotragus oreotragus. Next base: position 259,355 of record SJYX01007102.1, on the reverse strand, counting down.
CAGTGTTCTCCTGAGTCTAATCCTTCTACTCCTTTGAGTACTCTTCTCTCTTATCTGTATTTAAAAAGAAATTCCTTGGTAAAGTATGTTTTTGTTGCATGTGCACAGTCACTCAGTCATGTCCAACTCTGTGGCCCCATTAACTTTAGCCTGCCAGGCTCTTTGCATGAAATTTCCCATGCAAGAATAATGCAGTGGGTTGCTATTCCCTGCTGCAGAAGATCTTGCCACCCCAGGTATCGAACCTACGTCTCTTGTGTCTCAGGAATTGAACCTCTGTCTCTTGTCTCCTGCATTGGCAGATGGATTCTTACCACTAGTGCCACCTGGGAATCGCCTAGTGAAGTACAGTTAACTTAGAAACATTGTGTTAATTACTGCTGTACTGCAAAATGACTCAGCTGTACACATATATCTTCTTTTTCATATTCTTTTCCATTATGGCTTATCACAGTATGTTGAATATAGTTCCCTGTGCTCTACAGTAGGACTTTGTTGTTTATCCTTCCTGTATATACTAGTGTGCATCTTATCCGCATCTTAAATGTTGGTGTTATCATGAATTTAATCTTTGGACCCTATCTGTGTCTTCTGCACTCTGGAACCATCTCACCCACTTCTGTGGGTTAATTTACTACATCTCTGCTGATGATGTCCAGATCTGGGTTTGTAGTTCAGGCTTTTACCAGCTTACTGAGCATCTTCAGTGGGATCTGCCAGAGATACTTCTTAACTCAGCTTGTCCAAAACTGAATTTGTTAATTCCATCTCCATCCTCTCCTGTGGTGAATTGAAACCTTCAGTTTTTCTTGACTGCTCACACTTTACCTCACTGTCTAAACACTTGGTTTCATGACCAGTCACTGCCTCCTCCTTGGTGGTTCTTTAAGAAATTTAAGCCAGAGACAGATATCAGAATCAGCCCGAGTTGTCCTCCTTTAAGAAGTTCAGAATAGTCCCAAGGCTTTTTTGGTCCTAAAAAAAAAAATCACATCATTTAGCCACACTCAACTACATATAGTTGTCTGACTACACCTGTACTTTTTTAAAACAGTTGTTTTTTCAGTTAGAAAAGAGTTGCAAAAATAGTACAGAAAATTCCCATATACCCTTCACCCAACTTCTCCTTATGTTAGCATCTTACATAACCATAGAACATTTATTGAAACTAAATTAACCTCAGTAGAATGCTGTTAACAAAAACTTATTTGGATGTTACACATTTTCCAGTACTTTTATTTTTCTCTTCTGGGATCCAGTCTAGAACTCACGTTGCATTTAGTTGCCATATCTTCATCATCTCATATATGTGTTTTTCTCCCCCAGTGTCTTTATATGTTTTGTTTCTTCTGTATAACCTGTCTTTCTGTCCCTTGCCTGGCAAGCCTCTTAGTCTTTATGACTGAAGTCAAATAGCCTTTTTCCCCACAGAGTTTTCTCTGCTTCCCTGGCAGAGCTAAAATCCAGGGGTCTTTACTGCTGCTTTGTCATCAGTCTTAACAAATGAGTGCAGAGGTCAGACATGTAATGCCCTCATGTACAGGTACTGTTTTTATTTCCTTGGTACATTCTTTATACTGAATTAAAAGACGCAAATAGTAGAGTTTTAATATATGCTTAATACTGACATTAAGAATGACGAGTCATTTTGAAAGGATCCCCAGAAGATGTTTTTCTGCCACAGCTGTTGATAAATCTGGTTTAATTAACTGGCAGTAGTTTCAAATGGATTGTCTAACTTGCTATAGTTTTTAATTTAATTCTCTACTTCCTGAAACTTATGGGCCCCTTAATTTGATTAATATACTATGAGTCTCTGTACCAGTTAATATCTGAAGAAATTTCTTGTTTGTTTCTCTCAATTATATAGCTTGCATTTTTGTACCTATCACTTTTCTGGACGACTGTCTGTGGCTGACCACTGCATCTCTTTCTTGTGCTCAAGACAGTGGGCAAAAAGTGGCCTGGGGTGTGATGCACAATTCATTGCTCCACCAACTGATTTTAATTCTGGGCAAAGAAATAGATTGTGAGCCAGGCTATATCATCTCAAAGAAGACAGAGGCTACTACAGCTGCCACAGAGCCTCCTTTGTTTTAACTCTTCTTTAATAATCTAGGGAGTCCATCCCTCCTGTCAGATCTGATTTCAGTCTCAAGTAAAGCTTGAGATGAAAGCTGGCTTTCATCTCCCTCTTCTCTAATTTGTAATAAATTAACTTCGTGCCATTTTAAAATGACTTGCACAGATCCCACCCTAGCAAAGCAAACACAGAGAATTGTCCTTTTCTGTGACAGTGACATTGTTTTGTTCCCACTATCCAGGTGCAACCTCGGGGGGTTGTCGTCATGTGGCCTTGTCTCTCCTAGGAAGAATGGCTCAGTTAATTGTTCCCGCATCTGTCTGTCTCCCCCATCCAACATAATACCAGCAACACTTTTTGCTTGTCTGTGTCTGCTGCAAGAGGAGGGGAGGATATTTCTTCTTATTCTAATATCCATGTTGACTTGTTCCATGCCCACACTGGATTTGATGAAAAAAATCATCCCTATACTAAAACAAAAATAGGTGCATTACAGGTGTTCCCCAGAATGCAAGTGATCTATATTTAACTACTCATTGGTTTAGGGATGTAAATACCTTTCACTGTGGTGACAAAACCATCCATCAAAAAACACAGTGATGTAGTTTTGTGCAAAGCTACCGTTTTTTACTATTCAGATTCACAGGCATTCAGACATCCAGCCACAACTCTTTTGCAGTTATTTCCTTGCTGTACTTTGCCAGCTTCATTTCTGTGACTTCCTTGAGTTTTACCCCTTCACCTCGGGGAAGATTGCTCCTACCCATTTATTCTCTCCCATCCATACCCTTGTTCAGACTTCTCCTCACAGTCCAGACTCTTTTCCCACCTGGCAGAAGAATGCTTGAGAAATTCACAGCTGACTCTTTCTCACTCCCTGGCTTCTGCTGATGAGCTGAGCATTTCCTCTGAAGAGTCTAGACAACCTTTTTGGCTTAACCCTTTGCAACGTCTGCCCTACAGGCCTATCTTCTGGAACCTGTTTCTAGTCTTCACTGCTCTTCAGTCTTTTTTTTTTCTGTTTCATCTAGTGAATGAACAGATTATCTCTGACTTGTCTGTTGTGTTCCTAGGCTCCCGTGACATGCCTTCTCTGCTCCTACGTGCTTCTCCTCCCCACCGCATCCAGAACACGTGATCCCTTTTGCTCCCTGGGTGGTTTCAGAACACAGACCAGCCATTTCACTGTAGGACTCATAGGCTTGTTAGGTATGAAACTATTTCAGCTCCAAAGACCACTCTAAGCTCTCTCCCAGGGTGTTTCCCACAAACATACTTTGTGTGTGTGAAAAATGAAATCTTGGGGGTGATCTCTCTTAACCATACCCACCATTCAATATGTTATCTGTTAATTAATTTTAAATTTGTTACAGCAAAACTCAAAACCTGGTTAAAACAACAGTGGAAGAGTCACTGTAGTCATGAATGCTATTTTGAATAGTAGTTGTGAGCATGAACTTTGGTTCATATCTTGGCTCTGATTCTTACTAACATTGTAATATTGAGCAAATCACATAAGGTCCTCAGGTTATGATGTTCTGCCTCATAGGATTATTATCAGAGTAAAAAAAAAAAAAGACACATACAGAGTGCTTAGCCTGACATTTAGTAAGCCTTTGTAAATGATGGCAAATGCATGTAAATAAATGTAAATACAGACCGGGGTCGCAAAGAGTCAGACACAACTTAGCACGTGACTTAGCAACTCAACAACAACAACAGAATGATGGTTGCTTGGATTGCCTTTAAAATCTCTAGTGCTGTGTGATGTGATGAGAATGTATGCTAAAAACTCAGGGGACAAGAAAAGGCAGGCTGTGAGATTTTCTCTGCAGGCCACTTAAGTTCTTTGGAAACAGATTTAAACTCTAACCCCATACCTAACGTATGATTTTGACTCCTACTGGACAAAAAAAAATATCAATTTTGAACACCTAGTATTTGTAAATATTATAATACAGTAAATATTATAACAAAAAGTTCACAGAGACCAAAGAGTTATTATGTACTTTTCTTTACTAAATTAATAGGTAGAATTTCTGCCCTTCCTCCCCACACCAGCACCAACATACACACAACACGTAACAAAAAACACACTGGTATTATTGGTGGAAAGAAGGTCTTAACTTCTGTGTCCAGAGTAATGTTTGCATTAGCTACTGTATTTTGTGTTGAGTCACAAAGAGTCGGACACGACAGCGACTGAACTGAACTGAACTGAACTGAAGGGTGATAGAGTTCAGTTGTAAAAAGGTATCAAGATGTCACAGCTCGAAATCAGAGAGACTCCGATGCTGAGGTCTTGCCCCTAGGCTGGGGGAGAAGTGTAGTGAACTATAATAGGTGTCACTCACCTGGCCACAGTGACTGCCACTTGTAAAGGCAGCCACGGTGTCTATTCACAGTGGCTGCCCCCTATGGGCAGAACACAGCCATCGCATCTTCAGTCACAGAAGTGGTTGATCCATGACTGCAGGCTGAGCTACAGGGGTTAAGCAAGCAGGCATTCTAAGAGGTTTCCAGAAGTCTTCAAGAATCAGGCAGTCATTTGTGGAGATGGGGGTAAGAAAGCAATCTATTGCCTGGGTCCAGCCCCGGTGGATCCAGGGTAATTCGAAGGGGAGACGGAGTAGACGTCCTAGGGAAAAGCTTACTTAATTACAGATATAGAGAGAGATTAGAAATGGATAGTGTAGTAGGAAAATTAGTGGAGAAAAAGAGGCTGAATAACTTGGTTTATGTGGAATACCAATCACCACCTACGTAGGCCACAGGCGTCTTTCCATTCTCCTGAAGGAGAGGAGGCACTGAGGCCTCCCCAGTCCGATCTTAGAAGCCCAGGCAAAATTAGCAGGCTTGGTGAGTACCCACATTCCGGATGGGAATTCAGCCAGACGGGGAAAGAACAACACGGGGGAATCAGTCTTTCCAGAAACTGATCCCATTTCTTTATTTTTCAGGTTTGCTTATATACTTTTTGTTATACATAGGGATGAATACAGAGTCACGCGGGGGTCAGCAGACCTCACCCTTGTCAAAATCAGGTGCTTCATATAAAATTATACAAAGGTCTTATGAGTTTTACATCATCTTCTGGCCATGAGGCCTGCTGACATTTTATGGCCCTTTCTGATAACGGTCAGTCAACCAGAAAACTTATTTTTTCCAGGGGTGATTTTTTCTTAAAACAAGCACCACCCTCCAAATAAAGTTGCATTCCTATAGGGTGAGGGTGTAGTGGGTTACAATCAAGAAAGGAATTTACTTAGCCTAAGGTTTAACATGATTAATCTTAAAGGTTAATACTTATTTCTCCTATATGCTAGTTATATTCATTATAAGGGCAGAGAATATGGAGATTTAGTAGCAAACATCAGCCCAACAAATGAAAACCCTTTACCAATGCTCCCTTTAAGATCTATTTAGTCTTAAGACAGTGATAAAGTTGCATTTTTACGTGGCAAGGACACAGTGATTTATAACAAATTACAGTGATCTATAACAAAAGAGAAAATTCATTAACTCAAAAAGTCTAGTATTGCTAACATCAAAAACTACTATATTTCCTTTTCTATATTCCAAATACATTAATATATTCCCAGGTGCCTAAGGATATGGAGGCCTGGCGGCAGTCATTGACTCAACAATGAGAAAAGCCCTATGCTAATTAAGACTTTCAAAATACTCCAAACCCTATGTGCTGTTCATGGTTGAGGGGTTGTCACACAAGCTAGTCTGTCAGCAGAGAGTTTTGACCTGAGACACCCTTGTCACACCCAGGGCAGGGAATTAGCAGTAATTATTGGCACAACAAATGAAAAANGATAAAGTTGCATTTTTACGTGGCAAGGACACAGTGATTTATAACAAATTACAGTGATCTATAACAAAAGAGAAAATTCATTAACTCAAAAAGTCTAGTATTGCTAACATCAAAAACTACTATATTTCCTTTTCTATATTCCAAATACATTAATATATTCCCAGGTGCCTAAGGATATGGAGGCCTGGCGGCAGTCATTGACTCAACAATGAGAAAAGCCCTATGCTAATTAAGACTTTCAAAATACTCCAAACTCTCTGTGCTGTTTATGGTTGAGAGGTTGTCACACAAGCTAGTCTGTCAGCAGAGAGGTTTGACCTGAGACACCCTTGTCACACCCAGGGCAGGGAATTAGCAGTAATTATTGGCGCAACAAATGAAAAAACCCTTCACCAATATAATTCCTAACCTACCCACTATACTATACTAATAATTTTCTAACTTCTCAAAAGAGTCTGTATTTAGAAATTTTTAAAGCATCTCATGATTCTCACGGTTGGGAGGCTGTAAACAATCACATGTGGCTGGACAAACCCACTCAGGCAGGCTAGAGAACCTTCAGAGGAGTTTGTAAGTTGACACACTCTTGTCACGCCCAGGAATTTTTATTAACTGGAGCTGCAAGTTAACTCCTTCCCCAAGACAAATGGTGATGGAGGAGAGCCCCCTGTAAAGTCAGAGGTGTAGGTGAGAGCATAAAACAGACTCTGGTTTTGGGGGTAGATGCTCGGGAACAGGGGGTTTCCTGAGGCTTGATCCCGCCTTTGCGTATGCCAAAGCTGCCTTCCTCATGACCTTTGCCATGGGCGGAGTTCCTCACGCTGGCTCCCGGCAATCTATAGCTTCAGGATTTCTGTACACAGATAGAACATACCAGACCAGGGCATGCTCCAGCTTCTGGGGAAGAAACCTGGAAATAACTGGATGGTGTCTGGACTGGGTATGAAGCTTCAGTTTCAATAGGAAGGAGTGGTTCAACATACAGAATACAGATCACGCTGGAGATGGGACCAGAGCATGTTACTGACCCTACAAACAAGATCCAGGCAGAAAAAAATAGGGCCAGTGTAGGGTGCTGTGCTCCAAGCCCTGATACCAGAACAAGACTGAGGAGAGGGGATGGTGACCCCAGGTTCCAGAACTTTACATTGCTAAGCACTTTTTATTCAGGAAAGCATCTGAACTGTTCACGTTATAATTATTTTTAAACTATATGTGTATTCTTCTGTCTAAATGAAATATCTTGCAGAAGCATTTGGAGCCATAACGTGAGAAGAGAGTTATGGAGACTGTTTCTTGTGTTTCTTGGTCCTCCTGTTACTGGGCAGGTGTGCTGGGAAGAACATCTTGTAATATTCTGGTTTTGTTTCTCTAAGCTTATTAGAGTTGTCTTTCTTAAAGATTTAGTATTAAAAAATGTTTGTAAATCACACAGATTAGCCTAGAATACCAAAGGGGTTTTGTGCTTAATTTCCTACCTATTCCCAAGACACTAGCCTTAAGAATAAATATATGTATTTTTTAAAAAGTTCTTAAATTTATACTCAAAATAAGGTAAGCTATACTGATTCTATATCTGTTACAATATATTTTTCTCAAAATTTTAATTTAAAGTCACTTTCATTACAGAAACAGTATATAGATAAACAAAAATAAAAACACCATATTTATGATGATGTTACCCCGGAAATGGCAACCCACTCCAGTGTTCTTGCCTGGAGAATCCCAGCGACGGGGGAGCCTGGTGGGCTGCCATCTATGGGGTCGCACAGAATCGAACGCGACTGAAGCGACTTAGCAGCAGCAGCAGCAGCAGCAGCAGCATCACCCCTTAGGGTATATCTTTCTGGAGATTTTTCTGTATGAACTTTTTTTTTACCCAAATGATGTTATTTATTTTAGTACACTTTTTAAAAAGTAGCTTAGTATACAATAAAGTTGAGAGTAAAGGATAGAGACTTCCCTTCCACCCTCTGCCCAGCATATGTGTAGCTTCCTCCATTGTCAGCATCATTCACCAGAATGGTGCATATTTATTTTAACCAAGGTTGAATCTGCATTGACACATCATCATTACTGAAAGCCCATAGTTTCCTAGGGCTCACTCTTTTTTAACATATAATTTTATTTTTCTTGATTTTTGGCTGTACTGGGTCTTTGTTGCTGTGCAGGCTTTTCTCTGCTCACAGAGAGGGGGGGACACTCTCGAGTTGTGGTACTCCAGCGTCTCACTGTGGTGGCTTTTCTTGCTGCGGAGCGCACAGGCTTCAGTAGCTGAGGCACGTGGGCTCCTCCCAGGCTCTAGAACACAGGCTCAATTGTTGTGGCACACAGGCTTAATTGCTCCACAGCATGTGGGATCTTCCCAGATCAGGGATCGAACCCATGTCTCCTGCTTTGGCAGATGGATTCTATACCACTGAGCTACCAGGGAAACCCTAGGTTTCACTCTTGTTTTTGTGTATGCTGTGGATTTGGACAAATGTATAGTGACATGTATCCACCATCATCACATCATACTGCCCTAGAAAAATCTTCTGTGGTCTGTCTGTTCATCCTTTCTCCTACTCCCAACCTCTGGAAACCACTAATTTTTTTTTTAAACTATCTTCATAGTTCTGCACTTTCTAGCATATTACATAGTTGGAATCATGGAGTTTGTAGACTTTTCAGATTGGCTTCTTTCACTTAGTGATATGCATTGATTCCTCCGTGTCTTTTCATGGGTTGGTAGCTCATTTATTTTTAGCACTGAATTGGTATTCTGGCTTCTGGATGTACCACATTTATCTATCCATGTACTGGAGGATATCTCGGTTGCTTCATTATATATATTTTATTTTTTTATTGAAGTATAGTTTATTTACAATGTTGTGCCAATCTCCGCTATACAGCAGAGTAACTCAGTGATACACATGTAATAGACATGCTTTTTTTTAATATTCTTTTCCATTATGGTTTATTGCAAGATATTGAATATAGTTTCCTGTGCTATACAATAGGACCTTATTATTTTTTTAAATTTACTTTTGCCAGTTAATGACTTTTCCAATCATAAATTTTTTAAATCTCATTTAGAACTTAATCAATGTCTCAATTCCAAAAGAAAATCCTTTTCAGCAAGTTTGTCCAAATCCAGGGCCATTATATTGTATCTGGCTCTTACAGATCTCTTAAGTATTATTTAATCTAGAGTAAACCTTTTTTTCCCCCCCCGCAAAACTTGACTTGAGGAGTCACAGACAGGCATCCAACAGAAAGTGTCGCCTTCTGGATTTGTCTGGTTGCTTCCCCATAGCATTCAGCATGTTGCTCTGTCCTTTGTATTTTCTGTGAAGTAGAAGGTGAGCCTGTCGGTGTCACCCATGCAGGCTCCACAGCTTTGGGAGGAGTGCATTGTGAGGATGATGTGTTGTTTTCGTTGCCCTGCATCAGAGGGCCGACAGCCCAATCCCCCCACATGCAGTTATATTTGTCCCCTTGCCAGTAGGAGGGAATCTGTGTGGTAGCATTGAATGTTCATTTGCTCATCAACAATTTTCCTGCTGATTTTAGCATTTAGCGACAATCCTCGACTAAAGAAAGAATTACACTAGGAATATGAAACTATATTTTTAAAACCTATAATTTCTTTTACATTTATTGACTGACATTTTCTGTAGGGATTTCTCACCATAGTGGGATTAGTAGATTATCATGAAATACAGAGTCCTTTAATTGCCTCTTTTCAAAGTAAGGAGTTGTTTAATATCTACCTCAGAGGAGATGTGGGAAGAATTTAAGCACTTTTTAAAAATGCTGTGGTTGTGGGATGAGGGGTGGTGGTGGGAGGGAGGCTCAAGATGGAGGGGATGTGTGTGTGTGTAGATATATATATATATATAGTTATGGTTGATTTGCGTTGTATGACAGAAACCAACACAACATTGTAAAGCAATTATCCTCCAGTTAAAAGATTTTTAAAAATGCTTTGGTCACTGCAATATGATTTCTTGAGCACTTCCAATGTATCAGGCTCTATGTACAGGCCTCATGTAATCTAATTTGTATGGCAGCACAGTGAGGTCATAGAGATAGAAAACGGAAATCCTAAGAGGTTGAATAACTTGATACAGTTACTTGTGTGGGAAGTAACAGAGATAGAATTCAAACCCAAATGGGTCTGTGTCCAAAATAAGTGAGTTATTCCTCTTAGACATTTTTGTTGCATTTTACTTAAAAGCCAAATTCTGTTTGTAATGATATTGGGAATATTTCCCAGTTCTTAAAAACTAGAAATGGATATTATGCTTAATAATTCTCAAGAGGTCTCTTACCTCTCCCCCTTCCATTTTTTAAAATATTTTTTTATAGTGTGAAGAAAACACAAATCTTCAGGATACTACCCGCTACCTCAAACTTCCTTTTTCCAAGGGCATTCTCCTTGGGAATAATAATCAAGCCATGAAGGCCACAAAGGAGTCTTTTTGGATAACATCTTTTCTCTGTTCCACAAAACTCACACAAAACGGTAATGTATAATACTGTTTTATTTGAAAGTCTCTGTATTTAAGTACTCATGTGAATTTTAGTTGGATATTTTGTAAACATCAGTTTTATGTTTAAGAACTTTGCAGTAGAAAAATTGTTGTTTATCCTTCTGTTTGTGGTTTTTAATAAAATAAAAGTAATTGTGACCCAACAAACAGTTAAATGTGTATAGTTTAAGGACTACAGAATTATCCTAGTATTGGAACCCAATACTCAAGTCCTCAAATAAACCGTCAAAACTCAGCTGCTTAAAAAAAAAAAAAGGTGAAGATTACCACCACCTTAATCTCTCTTGCTTCATAAACTGTGCTAATTGCAGGCTTCGGAGTAAATGCTGTATTCTGTTTAATTAGATGGATATTTCTTTTCTATTCTAGCATTACTTTTTATGTCAGTGATTGTTTAGAAAGTTATGATTAATAAAGCAAGCTCTTCTCCTTGGCAAATTGTTCTGAAAGCATTGTCTGTAATGAAGGAAGTAAAATAAATATTTTTGAATTCTTCGTGGTCACCATGTAAGGCTTCTGGAAAGCATCCTGAATGCCATATAATAAAATTAGTTTCATTCTGTTGAAGACAATCACTTTATAATAAGGTATGTCTCTTCCTTGACTTTAGGATTAGGTTACATTCTTTTGATAAGCCCATGGTAACTTGAATAAGATAAGTAGAATATGCATTTATTACACCTGCCTGCAATGCTGGAGATGCAGGTTCGATCTCTGAATCAGGAAGATCCCTTGGAGCAGGAACTGGCAACTCACTCCAGCATTCTTGCCTGGAGAATTCCATGGACAGAGGAACCTGGTGGGCTACAGTCCATAGGGTCGCAAAGAGTCAGACATGACTGAGCATGCACACACCACCACCACCACAAAACATCTAAGAAAAGAAGTTCTTTCTTGTGTGTCATACAGCTTAGCCCAGCCTACACTAAACAAGCTCAGAACACTTACAGTAGCTTACAACTGGGCAAAATTATCTAACACAGAGCCTATTTTATAATAAAATGTTGAATGCCTCACGTAACTTATTGGATACTATACTGAGAGTGAAAAACAGAATGGTTGTATTAATAACCATATTGCTTCTTTACCTTCATGATCACTTGGCTGTCTGGGATCTGAGGCTTAATGCTCAGCATCATAGGAGGCTGTTGTACTGCATGTAGCATACCCAGGAAAAGATCTGAACTCAAAAATTGAAGTATAGTTTCTAAATCATTCCATATCACTTTTGCACCCCTGTAAAGTAAAAAATCTGAAGTCAAACCATAGTAAGTCAGGGCTCTGTAATGTTAGGCAAAAAACGCTCCTGTGCTTAAACTTTTTAGTGTTATTAGTTCTTTCTTCTGTGTCATATAGTAAGAAATACATATCTTTTCTCAGAACATGGGATGAGAAAAGAAGCAATTTTGGCATTATTATAATGACCACTTTTAATGTTACCATCCAATTTGTCAAACAGTGCTACTGTATTTATGTAGGACCTTGGCAAATTATTTTTTTTACATTTATATTGGGTTTCATTTCTCCCCTTCCAGAGATATTTTTGGAGACATATTTAAAAAATAAACTATATAATTTATTTTTAGTAAATTTGATTGAAGGTAGCTATTGCCAAGTTAGGTCATTACATCAGACTATCAGTATTCAGTGGTTAATGATCTTAATTAAATAAAACCTTCATTGACAGAATTACGTAATGACTATACAGCATTTACCAAATCTCAGGCGTTTTGTTTTTTTGTGAGAAGAGTCTAACCCCATAGAGACTGTGAAAATAATAAAATCAACGTTATTGACTCCCTTAGGTGTTATTGTCATTCATCCTATATGGATGAGTTGTGTGTCTCTAAAGAATCTGGTTCATATTTAACTCTCCGTCTCCATTAGATTATTTTCAGCTGGTATTAGTTGTCAGTTACTGCTGTAGTAATTACTATAAATTTATTGGCTTAAAACAACAATAATTGATTATCTTATGATTTTGGAGGTAGAAAGTCTACAATCTTATTCCCTGGGCCAAAATCAAGGTGTTAGCAGGGCCACGTTCCCTCTTGAAATCTCTAGGAGGGAATCCCTTTATTTACCTTTTCTAGCTCCTAGGAACCACCTGTATTCCCTGGCTACAGGCCCCTTTCTCCATCTTCCAAGACAGCAACAAAGCATACTCAGATCTCTCTGACTCTGATCATCTTCCATCTTTTAAGGACGAGATGAGAGTGCTCCCACCAGATCATCCAGGATAATACTCCATTTTAAAAATCTTTAATTTAATCACACCTGTAAAACTCTTTTGTCAGTTAAGATAAATCCATGGATTAGAATATGGACATCTTTGGGGGCCATTATTCTTTCAAAGATATAAACCTAACAATAGATTTTCTGTCATGAAACCATTTGGCCCTGCCTGCTTAATTATTCCTAGTTCTAGGGCTTAGGCTATTAGACAGAATTGTGAACATAAGACAGAGGGAAACAAATCCTGATAACTAGAAGCTGCTGCTCTGTAAAAGCAGAGAACATTTTTCAAGTAAATAAACTATTCACGATGTCATTAAACATCTCGCTATATAGAAAGCAACGCTTGACACATTATTGAAGACTAATAAATGCATAATTTCCATTGTGACTTTGATTAACCTTGTCAATGTTGGACAGCTCAAAATGAGGCAAGAAATGAATAGTGTGTCTAAAGACATGGGACAGAGGAAGGAGGAAGTTCTTTTTTCTGAAATTTACATGCTAGACACATGTCTCTGCGTAGAAGTAATCCACTTCCAAATTGGAATTAAAGTTTTTTGTATTCATTTTATTCGACTTGGAAAATATACAAATCCCATTTCCATTACAATTGGGCATTTAGTAAGTAATGTGGTCTCTAGGACAGTTTCCTAGAGCAGATTTGCATTTCAGGGTTTCTAAAGTGTGTCTGTCTACACACGTTCTGTGTGTTCCAGTGTCATTAGATAGCGTAGTGAGGCTAGTGCACTGGCTGGGCTGGCCGTCTGTGATTGCCAGATCAAGGAAATATTTTAAGTTTCTTTAAAGTGGAGATCAGAAAAGGAATCACTTTACTTGTTTGTTAGCTTCCTTGGACTGTTACAAACAACTTTTTAAAATGTTAAGAAAAAATGAAAACAATGCTTAAATTCAGTCTAACATTTGTGCCGATACCGACTGCTCCATATCCCCTTCTCCCCCCAATAATGGGTGGTTTATTCAGTCCCTTCCTGAGATTGTGGTTTGAAAAAAAAAAGTAGGGATCAGGTCATTCACCTATTTTATAGCTCTTGGCAGATCAGGCATACAGTCAGTACACACTTAATTGATAGTTGAATGGAATGTATAAAATTCTCATTTTCAGTAATAGGGCCTAGCTGCAAATTTGCAATGGATGTATCTATCTTCGAATGGCTAAAATAAAGACCTAAGAGATGATAATTTTGACTTGATTCTGAGTACATGGCATACATGCTTAATTGTGTCCAGATGGACAAAGTATAACATTTTATTCTCCTTTTGGATCCATTGGGAGCAGTCTAACAATTCCTCAGACTTCTTGCAGGAAAGATGAACAGCCCCATCCTGGACTGTTGTCATCTGCTATCTGGCTCTGCTGATGACAGTCCTATTCCTGGTCCTCTACTGATGCCACTTTGCAGCCTGTAGAGCCTCCTTCTTCCTCTGCACAGGCCTCCTTCTAAAGGGCAGGGAGAGACAAGGAGGGGACAGAGCTGGATGGGAGGGGGAGTGGGAAGTGAATGGCAGAGCAAATTGTAAAAGAGGGGCTGCCGGGGAAGGAGGCAGGCATCCTGAAGCTAGATGTGGGAAGTCGGAGTGGAGAGCAAGCAGACCAGGAGAATCCTGGAGAACTTTCTTTGGTCAGCTGATCTCATCCTGTAGAATCTCTCATCTAAATATAACCAATCATATTTTAAAATGTGTCAATGATACCTCCAGAGCATCTGAGTTAGACATGAATGTTCAACATTTTCAGGGTTTTCTGCTATAAAAATAATCATAAATTTCTTTTTCAATGTCAGTTTTTGAAAATTTCCCTCATTTTCCTAATTCTAAATCCTTCTCCTCTTCTCCCTGTTTGTTATAGAAAAATATTCCTATTTAGTGCTAAGTTTCCTACTTTGGGTTCCTTTGTGAAGTTTTTCCCTTGAAATTGGCTTTGGTGGAGGTTCCTTCTATTTCTTCTTGAGATTCTTATGGTTTTTCCCTTTATTCACTGTGTGTGTTAGATGTGCCTTTGTTTCCAACTCTTTGCGACTATGGACTGTAGCCCACCAGGCTCCTCTGTCCATAGGATTGTCCAGGCAAGGGTGCTGGAGTGGGGAGCCATTTCCTTCTCCAGGGGATCTTCCTGACCCAGGGATCTTTATTTACTATGTCATGTTTTCTTTCTCATCATAATTACTTCCTTGATTTTTTTGGATTATTTGTTATTGTGTTTGGTGTTTGCCTTTTTTTTTTTTTTGGTCTTTCTTGACTCTCGGCAAGTCCCATTCGAGTTTCTCCTGAAACAAGTGCTTTGAAGCAGAAAACCGCTCCTGGCTTCTCTCGTGGCTTCTCAGCCCCACTGGCACCAGGAGAATTAGCCCTGCCAGGTTCCCCCGCCCTGGGCACATCCTGCTTCCATGAGCCTTGTCAGTTGTTACTGCTGTCATTGGCCTCCGATGCCACTGACTCCTTGTTCCCTTTGGAGACCAGTGAAGATGGGCACCATGTGCAGGAGCTTCTGCCCAGGAAGGAGGAGGAAAGGATTTATTTCCTCACCAGTGAAGAGGTTCCCTGTGGACTCTGCTGGACACAGGGCCCACATGTTGTCAGGTCAGAAAGAAAAGGGAATTGAAGAGCTGGGACCTGCTCTTCCCAGAGTCTAGGGTGGAAGATGATCACAGAGTCCAGGAACTGGCCCTGTCAGGTCCAAGGGCTCATCTGCTGGTCTGACAGTTGACTGGACTTGTCATCATTGTATGGTTTCCCAGGTGTCTCAGTGGTTAAAACCTATCTGCCAATGCAGGAGACACAGGTTCGATCCCTGGGTCAGGAAGATCTTCTGGAGGAGGGCATGATAACCCACTCCAGTATTCTTGCCTAGAGAGTTCCATGGCCAGAGGAGCCTGGTGGGCTACAGTCCATAGTGTTGCAAAGAGTCAGACCCGATTAAAGCAAATTGACATGGCATGGCATGGTATCATTGTGCAGGAACCTTCTAGTCATCCAGGTTTGGGTCACATTGTCAAGAAGACCTTCACTGCCAAATGGAATTGGTTGCTTGGCAGAGTGCTGTGTCTTGGGACCAGAAAAATGAATCGAGTGGGTTCCCAGCCCTCAAGAATCTCCCAGTTTAATTGGAGGAGGCAGAAAATTCTCCAACCAGTACTTACCAACTGCCTGCTGTGTGCCTGCTCTGTTCCAGTGCTAGCACTAAGTTAGGGCCAAGCTCAATGTGGTTTTTTTTCTCTTGGAGTTTACAGTCTTTGGGCAAATACTAGTAGCCTGAGAACTGAAGGATAAGCAAGAGTTTGTCAGTCAAGAGCACTGGGAAGGGAGAAGGAGAATACACTGTAATAAATGCCATCTTAGAGGGCTAGCTGGAGTGTGGGAGAGCCTTCAGTTTGGGTGACCAGGTGGCAACATATTTAAGAATTCACTGTTTACCAGTTAGAACATTTTCCTGTGAGAGCCTGTTCTCTATCAAGGCAACTAATCTTCCTTTTCTATTTGGATAGGTGATATGCTTGATCTTTTGAAATGGAGAACCCACCCAGACAAGATCACAGGCTGTCTCTCTAAATTAAAAGAAATTGATGGCTCCGAGATAGTAAAGGTAAATGCATCCTGTTATCCTTCTCTTAGAAATTTGTGGGATAGAGAATATTTAGAGGGGAAAGACAGAGGATATTTTATTTATGCTTTTACTTCTTTATCTAACAGTTTCTGCAAGATACACTGGATACCTTATTTGGAATTTTAGATGAAAATTCCCAAAAATATGGGTCTAAAGTGTTTGATTCATTGGTGAGTTTATATTAACTTTATACCTTAATTTTGTCTTTAAATCTTTACTTTCATAAGACTGTTTTAGGAATGTGCACTTAATAGAATGAGCTCACTTGAAAGGAAATCGTCCCAAACCAAAAAAAGAAAAGAGAGAGAGAAAACAACAACAAACAAACAAACAAAAAAGAAACCTTCCCACTCCCTCTGCCAAAAAGTCTTGGTTTGCATTCAGTTTTGTAACACTCTGTTTTGTTTTGTTTTAGGTTCACATAATCAATTTGCTGCAAGATAGCAAATTTCATCATTTTAAACCTGTAATGGACACTTACATTGAGAGTCATTTTGCTGGGGCACTTGCATACAGGTAAGGTCCTTTATCTTGTAATTGGTTTAGAAATACTTTCTTTTGAACTTTTTAAAGCAGAACCAGCTATATAGGAAAATTTAAAAGAGAATGTAGGAAGAACTGAGTACATGGCATACATGCTTAATTGTGTCCAGATGGACAAAGTATAACATTTTATTCTCCTTTTGGATCCATTGGGAGCAGTCTAACAATTCCTCAGACTTCTTGCAGGAAAGATGAACAGCCCCATCCTGGACTGTTGTCATCTGCTATCTGGCTCTGCTGATGACAGTCCTATTCCTGGTCCTCTACTGATGCCACTTTGCAGCCTGTAGAGCCTCCTTCTTCCTCTGCACAGGCCTCCTTCTAAAGGGCAGGGAGAGACAAGGAGGGGACAGAGCTGGATGGGAGGGGGAGTGGGAAGTGAATGGCAGAGCAAATTGTAAAAGAGGGGCTGCCGGGGAAGGAGGCAGGCATCCTGAAGCTAGATGTGGGAAGTCGGAGTGGAGAGNCTCCTTCTAAAGGGCAGGGAGAGACAAGGAGGGGACAGAGCTGGATGGGAGGGGGAGTGGGAAGTGAATGGCAGAGCAAATTGTAAAAGAGGGGCTGCCGGGGAAGGAGGCAGGCATCCTGAAGCTAGATGTGGGAAGTCGGAGTGGAGAGCAAGCAGACCAGGAGAATCCTGGAGAACTTTCTTTGGTCAGCTGATCTCATCCTGTAGAATCTCTCATCTAAATATAACCAATCATATTTTAAAATGTGTCAATGATACCTCCAGAGCATCTGAGTTAGACATGAATGTTCAACATTTTCAGGGTTTTCTGCTATAAAAATAATCATAAATTTCTTTTTCAATGTCAGTTTTTGAAAATTTCCCTCATTTTCCTAATTCTAAATCCTTCTCCTCTTCTCCCTGTTTGTTATAGAAAAATATTCCTATTTAGTGCTAAGTTTCCTACTTTGGGTTCCTTTGTGAAGTTTTTCCAGGCATCTGAGTTAGACGTGAATGTTCAACATTTTCAGGGTTTTCTGCTATAAAAATAATCGTAAACTGCTTTTTCAATGTCAGT
This sequence comes from Oreotragus oreotragus, assembly GCA_006410675.1. NCBI lineage: Eukaryota > Metazoa > Chordata > Mammalia > Artiodactyla > Bovidae > Oreotragus > Oreotragus oreotragus. Next base: position 241,483 of record SJYX01007102.1, on the reverse strand, counting down.
TTTTGAAAATTTCCCTCATTTTTCTAATTCTAAATCCTTCTCCTCTTCCCCCTCTTTGTTATAGAAAAATATTCCTATTTAGTGCTAAGTTTCCTACTTTGGGTTCCTTTGTGAAGTTTTTCCCTTGAAATTGGCTTTGGTGGAGGTTGCTTCTATTTCTTCTTGAGATTCTTATGGTTTTTCCCTTTATTCACTGTGTGTGTTAGATGTGCCTTTGTTTCCAACTCTTTGCGACTATGGACTGTAGCCCACCAGGCTCCTCTGTCCATAGGATTGTCCAGGCAAGGGTGCTGGAGTGGGGAGCCATTTCCTTCTCCAGGGGATCTTCCTGACCCAGGGATCTTTATTTACTATGTCATGTTTTCTTTCTCATCATAATTACTTCCTTGATTTTTTTGGATTATTTGTTACTGTGTTTGGTGTTTGCCTTTTTTTTTTTTTGGTCTTTCTTGACTCTCGGCAAGTCCCATTCAAGTTTCTCCTGAAACAAGTGCTTTGAAGCAGAAAACCGCTCGTGGCTTCTCAGCCCCACTGGCACCAGGAGAATTAGCCCTGCCAGGTTCCCCCGCCCTGGGCACATCCTGCTTCCATGAGCCTTGTCAGTTGTTACTGCTGTCATTGGCCTCCGATGCCACTGACTCCTTGTTCCCTTTGGAGACCAGTGAAGATGGGCACCATGTGCAGGAGCTTCTGCCCAGGAAGGAGGAGGAAAGGATTTATTCCCTCACCAGTGAAGAGGTTCCCTGTGGACTCTGCTGGACACAGGGCCCACATGTTGTCAGGTCAGAAAGAAAAGGGAATTGAAGAGCTGGGACCTGCTCTTCCCAGAGTCTAGGGTGGAAGATGATCACAGAGTCCAGGAACTGGCCCTGTCAGGTCCAAGGTCTCATCTGCTGGTTTGACAGTTGACTGGACTTGTCATCATTGTATGGTTTCCCAGGTGTCTCAGTGGTTAAAACCTATCTGCCAATGCAGGAGACACAGGTTCGATCCCTGGGTCAGGAAGATCTTCTGGAGGAGGGCATGATAACCCACTCCAGTATTCTTGCCTAGAGAGTTCCATGGCCAGAGGAGCCTGGTGGGCTACAGTCCATAGTGTTGCAAAGAGTCAGACCCGATTAAAGCAAATTGACATGGCATGGCATGGTATCATTGTGCAGGAACCTTCTAGTCATGCCAGGTTTGGGTCACATTGTCAAGAAGACCTTCATTGCCGAATGGAATTGGTTGCTTGGCCGAGTGCTGTGTCTTGGGACCAGAAAAATGAATCGAGTGGGTTCCCAGCCCTCAAGAATCTCCCAGTTTAATTGGAGGAGGCAGAAAATTCTCCAACCAGTACTTACCAACTGCCTGCTGTGTGCCTGCTCTGTTCCAGTGCTAGCACTAAGTTAGGGCCAAGCTCAATGTGGTTTTTTTTCTCTTGGAGTTTACAGTCTTTGGGCAAATACTAGTAGCCTGAGAACTGAAGGATAAGCAAGAGTTTGTCAGTCAAGAGCACTGGGAAGGGAGAAAGAGAATACACTGTAATAAATGCCATCTTAAAGGGCTAGCTGGAGTGTGGGAGAGCCTTCAGTTTGGGTGACCAGGTGGCAACATATTTAAGAATTCACTGTTTACCAGTTAGAACATTTTCCTGTGAGAGCCTGTTCTCTATCAAGGCAACTAATCTTCCTTTTCTATTTGGATAGGTGATATGCTTGATCTTTTGAAATGGAGAACCCACCCAGACAAGATCACAGGCTGTCTCTCTAAATTAAAAGAAATTGATGGCTCCGAGATAGTAAAGGTAAATGCATCCTGTTATCCTTCTCTTAGAAATTTGTGGGATAGAGAATATTTAGAGGGGAAAGACAGAGGATATTTTATTTATGCTTTTACTTCTTTATCTAACAGTTTCTGCAAGATACACTGGATACCTTATTTGGAATTTTAGATGAAAATTCCCAAAAATATGGGTCTAAAGTGTTTGATTCATTGGTGAGTTTATATTAACTTTATACCTTAATTTTGTCTTTAAATCTTTACTTTCATAAGACTGTTTTAGGAATGTGCACTTAATAGAATGAGCTCACTTGAAAGGAAATCGTCCCAAACCAAAAAAAGAAAAAAGAGAGAGAAAACAACAACAAACAAACAAACAAAAAAGAAACCTTCCCACTCCCTCTGCCAAAAAGTCTTGGTTTGCATTCAGTTTTGTAACACTCTGTTTTGTTTTGTTTTAGGTTCACATAATCAATTTGCTGCAAGATAGCAAATTTCATCATTTTAAACCTGTAATGGACACTTACATTGAGAGTCATTTTGCTGGGGCACTTGCATACAGGTAAGGTCCTTTATCTTGTAATTGGTTTAGAAATACTTTCTTTTGAACTTTTTAAAGCAGAACCAGCTATATAGGAAAATTTAAAAGAGAATGTAGGAAGAAATGAAGCACAGCTACTCAAGTGTCTCTTGAGACAGTATCTTCCTTTTTCACACATCTTTTTTTGATGGCTGAAACTTATTTTGATTTAAAAAGGTTGGGGGGCAGTCGGCGGGGGGGAGAACTTCCTGAGTTCTAGTCCTAAAATCTAAAATATAATGTTTTCTTCTTGCCTCTGTTTCACTTGATCTTCTCTAGTCTAAAATACCTGGCTATTTCATTTTGACAGTCAAGAGCCCCATTTAATCATCACACTCCTTGGTAATTCTGCTGCTGCTGCTGCTGCTAAGTCGCTTCAGTTGTGTCCGACTCTGTGTGACCCCATAGACAGCAGCCCAACAGGCTCCCCCGTCCCTGGGATTCTCCAGGCTAGGATACTGGAGTGGGTTACCATTTCCTTCTCCAATGCATGAAAGTGAAAAGTGAAAGTGAAGTCACCCAGTCGTGTCCGACTCTTTGCGACCCCATGGACTGCAGCCTACCAGGCTCCTCCATCCATGGGATTTTCCAGGCAAGAGTACTGGAGTGGGGTGCCATTGCCTTCTCCGTGGTAATTCTAGATGTCTTTGAGAAAGAAATATAATGGGAAAACAGCCTTTGCCATCATACCATTTTAAAGTCCTTTGTTCATTCATTTGTTAATATTTATTGAGTGCCTCCTGCATGCCAGACACTAAGCTTTGTGCTGATTGTATGAAGAGCTGGCCCGTGAATACAAGAAGTTCAATAATTCTAGATGTCTTTGAGAAAGAAATATAATGGGAAAACAGCCTTTGCCATCATACCATTTTAAAGTCCTTTGTTCATTCATTTGTTAATATTTATTGAGTGCCTCCTGCATGCCAGACACTAAGCTTTGTGCTGATTGTATGAAGAGCTGGCCCGTGAATACAAGAAGTTCAGTTATTAGACTCTATCCTTCATTACCAGCTGCCATTTTAACTGCTGCTCCTTTCTTATCAGTTCAGATAAGGCAAGCAAGACTAAAAGTGAATGAATAATGACATGCTGTAGCTGGTACCTGCCTACATGTAGCATAGAAGATAACAACTCCCCTCTTTCTGTCCTATGGGTGACATCTTCCTGGTTAAATACAGCTTCCTGCCTGCTTAAATACAGCTCTGAAATGTACCCCAAAGTTCCATCTCCCCATTCCACTGCTGTCATTGCTATTCTGCCCGGTTTTTTTAGTTTATAATTGTGTTTTATTTTTTTTTTTTAACTAGGGGATAATTGCTTTTCAATGTTATGTTAGTTTCTGCTGTACAGCAACGTGAATCAGCTATTTGTATACCTAAATCCTCTCCCTAGCCTCCCACCCCTTTAGGGCATCACAGAGCACCGAGCTGAGCTCCCTATGTTATACAGCAGCTGCCAATGTTTTTATCTTATACACTAAGCACCTGTGGGCATGTGCACGCAGTTATCTATTCCCAGAGGTGCGTTGAAGGGGCATGGAATCAGGGCTTTGCCCTTTTCCCCCATCTGTGTGCTGTGTAAAAGATAGTAGATAACCAGGTAAGCATTTCACCCAGTTCTTTTGATTGTTTGCTTCCATAGCTTGGTAAGAGGTACACCTATGATGCTTAAGTGAGTGGAATCATTTTTGCAAGACTTGACCTCCTACCGACATGAGTTTTTCAGAGGGTGAAATGTTTGAGCAAAGATAGTTTTGCCCTTACCTAACAGTTTGGGCCCTTGTGTGAGGGGTCACTGTTCCAAGTGACACTGTTACTGGAAACTAGAAAACAGTGGTGTAATGTCTAAACTTCAGATTAGCCAGGAATGCAGCTAATCAGTTCTAGTAAGACAAATAAGGCCCATAGAATCTTCTTGGGCCAAAATCATGCCCACTCATCCTCAAAAGTAGTGTTCCCATCAGCATCTACTGACCGGAACAACAGTGAATTCTCCTCGGACAGAGAAAATTTTTTAAAAATTGCTGTTTTCTAGACACCAAGAACTGGCCAGTGTTAAAGGTCACGTGACTGCAATCTTGAGAATTTGAAGCATGGAGGTTAATTCAATTTTTGTTTCTTAAAACAATAAAACTTCTAGAAATTACTTGGAAAAAAATAAAACTTGGCTTTTCTGGAAATTACTAGGGCATGCTCTGATGGTAAGCCTCATTCTTCCCACAGGTCAGAGAATTGGCTTGTTAAGTGCATGGGGTGTGATTTGAAACGAGGAGGTGGTATTTTCATCCTTCCCCACACCTCCTTTTGCTTCCAGATAAATATTTCATCCAAATTAGGATTTCACTGGGGAGGAAACCCTAATTAGCAGTTGTCCGAGATTGACCATGGCAGTCAGATTCAGACACTCCCCTGGCCGGAGTCCTTTCCTCTGATATTTGTGTTCACCTGTTGGAAGCGTGGCCAGAAGCAGCAGGGCTCGTGGACTATGTCCAGATTGAAAGGAATCTCACTGGGAGGGAATGTTGTTTCTCTCCTCCACTTCAAAAAAGGGGTAATGATGGTGATATGCAGACTTTGTAAAATTATCACAACAGTTTGACAGAAACATGAGAACTGATGGAAAATTATGCCTCCTTGTGATAAAAATAAGCGTTTGATTTGTTGGCTTCTAATTGAGAGTGAGACCAACTGTACCTTCTGCACATTTCCCCTGTATTTTAGAGATCTCATCAAAGTACTCAAGTGGTATGTGGACCGGATCACAGAAGCGGAGAGACAAGAGCACATCCAGGAGGTGTTGAAGGTAATGACACGCTGTGGATAGCACATCGTAGCCCAACAGTGCTGCTGCGTGGTGATGCCTAAGCAAGTTGGCTTCCTCTACACAGGCAGTAATCGCTGATGATGTATCACTGACATTCCAGTTCAATGATCTTGATCAGTTTGTGGCTGCTCCAGAGATGATGAGATTTGAAAAGAACTTTGCCAGACTCGCCCACTGGAACCTCCCTGGCATTAAATCCTCCAGGCTCTGAACACTTGAAATCTAGAAGGAAGGGTTGAGAAGACAAGACTGCAGATGAGCAGTTAAGCTTAGAAGTTCCCTGTTCTTGCTTCTACCACTCTGACAGAGACCATCTGAGAACCATTTGTCTTACATTTTAAGGGCTTCCCTGGTAGGTCTGCTGGTAAAGAATCCATCAGCAGTGCAGGAGACCCTGGTTCAATTCCTGGCTTGGGAAGATCGCCTGGAGAAGGGATAGGTTACCCACTCCAGTATTCATGGGCTTCCCTGGTGGCTCAGACAGCAAAGAATCCACCTGCAATGTGGGAGACCTGGCTTCAATCCCTTGGTTGGGAAGATCCCCTGGAGGAGGGCATGGCAACCCAATCCAGTATTCTGGCCTGGAGGATGGCTTAGCAGGAATCATAATGAGGAAACCTGAGGTTTTACGAGGTCTCATGGTTTAACACTGCCCATATCTCTGGGCCCTACGAGCTCTGTATATATGAAGATGTTGATACCTTTCTTGCAACATGTTTGTAAAGAATCTACCAATAGATTCTTTTTTAAATTAATTGATTTTAATTGGAGGGCAATTACTTTGCAATATTGTGATGGTTTTTGCTATACATCATCATGAATCGGCCACCGATATGCATGTGTCCCCCACATCCTGAACCCCTCTCCTACCTCCCTCCCATCTGTCAGTAGATTCTTAAGAGGATTGTGCAGTAACGGCCTTGGCAGCCTTTTGATTTCTATAATTGAGTACATAGTATTTGATGTCAGCAGATAAAAGTAAACAGGTGTACATTCTAAAAAACAAGCATTTTACTCATTACAAATTTGTCATCTGGGGCTGATTGAAGGTAAAATGCAAGTGGCAAGAAAACCTACCAGCAAAGCAGAATTATTTTTGAAAAGCAGACCACCATATCTTTGTTAATTATATTAAAATCATCTGAGGATCAAAAACATTTAATGTTCATACCTCTTTAAGAATTACATAGAATTTTAAAATTATCTATACTTTTCCTGTCATTAGGTATTAGAGAAAAAACAGCTCTTTCACTATGAGTAAATACTGTTCAAAAATCACACAGGGCCTTAGTACTTAAATCAATAATGTAAAAGTCTAATGTTGAAACTATAGTTTTGTGCTGTGTCATTGTTAAATAAATACTTTTGATTTTCTTTGAAACTAACATTTTAAAAATTTTGTTTTAAGGCCCAAGAATATATTTTTAAGTATATTGTTCAGTCTCGAAGGCTGTTTTCCCTTGCCACCGGAGGACAGAATGAGGAGGAATTTCGCTGCTGTATTCAGGAACTGCTCATGTCAGTTCGTTTTTTTCTTTCACAAGAAAGCAAAGGATCTGGAGCATTATCTCAATCACAGGTAATTGTTTTTTCATCTCTGCTGAAGAGAGGAAAAAATGAATCCAATTTATTTATTTTTACATAGCCATCTAAGTGAATATTTTTTCCATCAGCATTTCATAGCTCCAGGTTATATTTGTAGCTTAACTGACTTGGAATAGCCTTTTAAAAAGTCCCCAAGCTTCTGAGCACCAGCAGAGCAAAAGTTGGTAATGTCTTCCTTTGGACTGTTATCACCCTGAATGGAGAGCCTGTTGGTTTGCATCGGCCTCCATTCCAGTTTCTAGAACTCACACTGATGATTAGAGACACCCCGTCAATGTCACCTGTGGGGAGGTATTTTTCTCTAGCTAGTTTGCTACTGGAAGGACTGATGCTGAAGCTCCAATCTTTTGGCGACCTGATGTGAAGAGCTGACTCATTGGAAAAGACCCTGATTTGGGCAAGACTGAGGGCAGGAGGAGAAGGGGGCAACAGAGGATGAGATGGTTGGATGGCATCACTGGCTCAATGGACATGAGTTTGTGCAAACTCAAGACCGTGGAAGACAGAAAAGCCTGATGTGCTGCAGTCTGTGGGGTCACAGAGAGTGTTGTTTTGAGCAACAAAAACAACAGTCTGCAGTTGTTTCTCCCAAGCCTGCCCTTTTTTTTTTTGCTACACTGTGTGAGCAGTTCCCCAACCAGGGATGGAACCCAGTCCCAGGAATGAGACTGGTGAGTCCTAACCACTGGACCACCAGAGAATTCCCTCAGGCTGTATTTTAATCCATGCACTTGAGGCTCCTTGTACTGGTCTCAGCTAAACTGCACGTTGTTTTGTTTTCAGCTGACCCTAATCATCCTGGGAGTTATTTTCTATCACCAGTGCTCAGCGGTTGCTGCCAAAGTATATTACCAGGAGTAGCTCTCATGTTTTGTTTAAGAACAGGATCTATCTACTTTTCAAATAATGTGCTGAGAGGTCATTGTGCTGAGAAATCATTCTGAATATCTTTCTCTACACTTTCTTAATACTTCTTGTACCTGTTTAATTCTAATAACTTAATTTAAAAACCTGTCAGATGGAGAAGCAACTTCTTTATTACTTTCCCCTGGAGACTTGAAACTTACAATCACTGTGAATTTGGATACAAAAAGGGATAGGAGACTAGATCCCTAGGAGTATAGTTGTAACTTAGTGTTTTTTTTGCCATTTGGAAGGCATTATATATAAAGGCAAAACACTAGAAATGTACAACCCCCCTCCAATAATAATGCCGTGTTTTTCTGACTACTTGGGAGCTGTTCTTGATACTTTTTTCTTTGCAGAGGTGGACTTATCTTCCATCTGGGTAAGGATGTTGTTTAGTCACTAAGTCGTGTCCGACTCTTCTGCGACCCCACAGACTATAGCTTACCAGGCTGCTCTGTCCATGGGATTTTCCAGGCAAGAGTACCAGAATGGTTTGCCATTTCCTTCTCCAGGGCATCTTCCCAACTCAGGGATCAAACCCACGTCTCCTGAATTGCAGGTGGATTCTTTTACCACTGAGCCACCGGGGAAGGCCCTGAGCAAGGATACAGGCTCTTTTATTATCATTTTGGCTTCTCTTGTTAATGATACAGTCACTGAACTTTAGGAGACTTGCCAGAGATCTCAATGTCAAGTTGCCAACTAATCAAACCTTACTTATCAGCTGGTGATATTTGAAAAGGATATTACAACAGACTCACCATATATTCCTTTAGATCAAAATTCTCAGTTCACTACTTTTATAAAAACTGTTGAGAATTTCAGTTTTCATTTTGAGATTTTTCTTAAAAAAAAAAAAAAAAAAAGAAAAACCTCTATCAAGGATATAACGTACCTAATTCATAACTGAAAAATATTCTCCTACTCTCAAGAGTAACCTTAAGTCATGGTTTCTCAAATGAGAATGTCTTGCTATGGACTCATGAGATTTTTTTCTTCTTTAAAGTTAGAGAAACATTCTTTTATCTTAGTTATGTTATGCTGAATCCTGGCCATCTCTCTGAGAGATTTGGGCTCTGAGGTACAGTCATGATATAGAGCAGCTTCCTTTTCTCTATTTAACCTCCAGCTGCTCTTGACTCTCTAAATCCTATCCCTCCATCAGGATAGTGAAGCAACGGGGAGCTCCCTGGACGTGCAGTGGTTAAGGCTTCACCTTCCAGTGCTGGGAGTGTGGGCTGTATCCCTGGCTGGGGAAGTAAGATCACAAATGCCTTGGGGCATGGCCAAAGAAAAATTAAATTATTAAAAATTTTTTTAATAATGAAACTTTTGCACCTTCAAGGAATCACATTTGACTCTTCTTTTTTGACTGTTAGCTTTTTATCAGCAGATAATATATAAAACGTGTACATAGTTTCTTAGCTTGGTGCTAAGAGAAAATTTATATAAAGAAGTGGTTAGTTTTCTTCATTAAGCAAGGAGGACTTTGTCCCTCTATATTTTGGGAGGAAGGAGAATTTTAAACACTTCTTCCCATTCCAAGTCCCCCTTTGACCCCACACGTTCATAGCTCTCTCTTCTGAGATGGAAGGTGTCACTAATCTGATTGATCCAATATGTTAGGTTTCTGTCACTGCACACCAAATGACCATGCTGGTGTTAGATGACACCCACGTATCAGGTCAGATTCTGTGGATCAAAAGACGTGGTTGGATTTTTGCCCTAGAGTCTCCTGTAGCCAAAAGCAAGCTTTGACGGGTGGAGGCTTTCGGGAGGAATTCACCTTCTAGATCTTTCAGATTTGGCCAAGAATCAGTTTCCTTATGAGTGAGAGTCCCTTTTCCTTGCTGGCTGTCAACCAGAGGTGGGGAAGGAGCTCTTAGCTCTTAGCTCCTGGAGACCACTCACGTGCCCTGGTGTATGGCCCCTCTGACCCTCAAAGCCCGGCACAGTTTATCAAATCTTTCTCATGCCTCAGATCTCTGAGTTCCCCCACCATGTGTCAGAGAACACTTCTGACTGGGAACAGCATCAGGGGACAGATTTCTTGGAGATCATCTTGGAACTCTGCCTACCGTGTCCAGAGCCAAGGATAGCCTTTGGTCTGGATTCTTGCCTTCAACACAAAAGTCCCAGTTTCCTTGCTCCATTTTGGATTTTTTCCATGTGAGTTACAACTCAGCAAATTCTGTCTCCTGGAGGCAGAATAGGCCATCCCAGCAGTCCTTCCAGTTGGATCAGTAGACAGCTGCTCTGTAGAGCTGATACTGCCAGAGGTTCATTTGGTCCTCCTGGCCTAAGCCCAGCCTGCTAATAATTCTTTTCTTGGGAGCAGGACAGAAGGCTAACTCAGCTGTCTGTAGTCCATTCCAAGGACAGCTCTCTACCCTGGGAACCCCAAGAAAAGAAGAATGGTGGAAGGCATTGAGCCCTGAGACCCTGCCCCAAATTCCTATTAATTATGTTTCCTCTTTTTGTCTTTGTTACCAGGAAGATCAAAACAATATCATGTTTTTATTATTTGCAGTAAAACTCTTTAGCTTAGATACCCGTGCAAGTCTCTTTCTGCCCTCATCACAAGGTCTTTTTCTTTATCCTTTTTAATAATTGCATCTTACACTGAAGGCACAAATATCTTTTTGAAATAAAAAGGTATAAATAAAGAATTGACGCATACATTAAGGGACTTCTGAGGAACATCAAGTTAGGTGACTTTTTAGTGATCAGAAAGCTGGCCTCATTTAATCTTTTTAAGCTTCATCTTATGACTCAGTTCTTTGCAGAGTGAAATGAAGGTTATATAAATATAGTCTTTACCAAAAAATATCCGGTTATTAATTTTAAAAGCATTCAAGTAGATCTATAATTTTTAAAAGTCAAAGGGAGAACATAGCTGTTGACCCGAGCACCTTGAACATTCTGATGGTTCTGACATTAGAAACCGGTCTCGGCTCTTCAACATATTTCTGCTACTGCTATATAGGTAGATACCAAAGTCCACAAGTTTGAATTCGATTCTGTGTTTGAATCAGGAGCACATGTAGACCTGACCCACTTTCTGCTGGTGTCAGATCTCATTGGTAAATCGGACAGCCATTGAATCTCAGCATATTACAAACATGTGCCTCTTCCTCCACCAGGTGGTTGATCAATTTTTCTTTCCACTGCCCTCCTTTTGTGGAATTTTAAAAGGCTGAGTTTGTTTTGATGTACAGTCTTAGCCCAGTTTTTAAAGTATGCCCTTCAGGGTTTGATGTTAGCATCTTTTTTTTTTTTTCTTTTAAAAAATAATGATCAGGTTTCTTTATTTATGTTAGCAATATTGTTCTTAATACACACAGTTTTGGGTTTTCATTAGATCTTGAAGTAACCTGAGGAATTATGCTAATGATCTTGTCATTTTACAGGTGATGAAACTGAAACCTAGGGGATTAAAATGACTTGCCCAAGGTCACAGAGTTGATCAGAAGTCAAGCTAGTCCTACATATAATCTTATGCCTTCTGATGTCCTATGTTTTTTCTTTAATCATAAATTGAGTGTTTTAGGGAATTAATGTGTTTGGCTTCTTAAAGGTAAATGAGATTTAAACGAGCACTTGAGAAAGCTTCTCCAAAAAGAATGAAACATAAATAATTACAATCCAGGTCTTGGCTGAGTATTCCTTCCATGTGATCACACTGCCTTCTGCTGAATCTGTGGGGGTTTTGTCCATCACTTTGCTAATGTCAGTTGTTTTACAGGATTTCCCAGTTTTTACTATGTTGTACCTTTGCATATTTTGAAAAATTGCTTTGTTTTCCCCTAAATTTTGCCCTTTTAGTCTTTTTAGATTTAGGTACCAGAAGCATTTGACATTCTATTTCCTACCGTTTAAAAATATTTGTCACAGTCTTAAACTCAATGACATTTTTATAGCTGATTTCTCAGGGCATATCCGGGAATTGACTTAAATTTCTTCTTTTAAAGGCTGTGTTTCTGAGCTCCTTCCCAGCTGTGTATTCGGAGCTGTTGAAGCTCTTTGATGTCCGGGAGGTGGCCAACTTGGTCCAGGACACCCTGGGCAGTCTGCCGACCATCGTGCATGTGGATGACACCCTGCAGGCCGTTAAACTGCAGTGCATTGGCAAGACGGTGGAAAGCCAGCTGTATACCAACCCAGGTAAGGTGTTGGGTTTCTCAGATGAAAGAGTGTCTCTAGAAAGCCATTACTTACATTTTCTAGTCACAGGTCAGCAGAAGCAATTTAAAAAGGAAACTAAAAACTTCTTTCTCAGAAGCATTGTGTATTTGAATGGTAGAATGAGTTTATTAAATAGTCAGACACAAAAGCATGGCTCTTAAAACTTTATTTCTGGAAAGAGTGAAAATTCTAACAATTAAATTGTTAATTCAGATCACAACAAGTTGTAGTGTTAGGCATGCTTTTTTCTTTGCTGTGGATTTTTTTTTCTTTTAACATTCAACAAAATTAAAATTTTTTCTTTTCTGAGATGCTTACAGGAACCTGCTATAATCCTTGTTTGTTTATCTCATTTGTCCTTAGAAGTTTCCCATCAATATGTGTTCTGAAAGTGGGTGAAAGTTTCAGTGTGTTGTCATTTTTTATACATTTTATCCTAGTAGCAAGGGACTACTTGTTAAGTTGATATTGTCATAATTTTTGGGGGGGTTTAGTTGCTAAGTCATGTTTTACTCTTGCGACCCCATGGATGGTAGCCTGCCAGGCTCCTCTGTCCATGGGATTTTCCAGGCAAGGATACTGGAGTGGGCTGCCGTTTCCTTCTCCAGGGGATCTTCCCAACCCAGGAATCGAACCTGTGTCTCCTGCATTGCAGGTAGATTCTTTACCGACTGAGCTATGAGGGAAGCACATCTTGTTTTCCTCTATTTATTTTTTTTTAATAATAAAATGCCAGTCTCATTTTAAATTTTATTTTAAAAAGTCTCCATCATTATCACTGAATCAAAAACTTTTAAACATTATTTTTTGAGAAATCTCTTTTCATATGACTACATATATGTGTGTGTTATATTTTTGAAATAGGTCTAAAATATAGTTAAGAAACCTTTTTTACATTATTTTATTGTGAAACGCTTTAAACATAGAAACTAGACTAGAGCATAATAAATCTCAACAATGGGGAATATTTACTTTAGATCTTTTAAGAGATTTCTCATTATAGAACTAGGCCCTCTTGTATATACTCACTTCCTTCATATATGTTTCCACTATCAGATTCATTTCTGTTTCCTATGCCTTTATTCTGTAGCTATAAAAACATCATTTTTTACCTTTTCAAAAATTTTCATCTTTTAGTCTTTATATAATATTATATTGAATGTCATTCTGTAGAGTGCTTCTTTTTGATTAATATTGTACTTTTTAATTCTTCCATGCTATTAGGTATAGCTCTTATTCTTTTTTACTGTTATATAGTAGTCCCATGAATATTTGTATATCATGGTTAATTTATCTTTTCTCCTGTTGATAGACTGTTAGTATGTTTCTAATTTTTTTCTGAGATAACAATGTTTCAATGTGAAAGGGGCTTCAGCCTTCTGATTTCTCCCCTTGAAAATACATCTCATCCTGGAAAGAAAGATGCTTCTTGTAGTAGTTTTCAGACTGTACCCCTGAGAGCCCTAGGGTTCTGCTGCAATGATTAGGGCTTCCTTGAGGGTGAAGAATAGGCGATATGAAGTAGAAAGGATGAAGGTCCCAACTCGACATCCAGATTTAACTAGAATATCAATTCTGTCAATATCAATTACCAAACTAAGAAGAGTCTGTTCTCCTGTCAGAGGAATTGGTCATTTTTACTGTATTTCTCTCTTACTGGCTAGATAATTCTTTGTTAGGTTAAAGTCTGACACAAAAAGAGCAACATAGATAATGAAAACCGTTTTTAAATGTAAGGAAATTGTTTTTGTTCATTATTGCCCCTAGGAGATGTGTTCTGTCTGTGGACTCAGTTCCCTGTTGATTACTGATGCTCAGGGAGGTGGTAGAGAAATCATACTAGGTCTCTGTGGGAGGTGGTGAGATTATTTACTGGGGCCAGAATAGAAGGACTCAGACCCAGGGAACGTGAACCCTGAAAGGCCTCCAGTGCTGGGGATGAGTGATGTGGGAGAGGGGGAGGGGAAGCCCGCTTCACGTGTTCTGTGGGGCACTCCTCGTGGAGGGTAATTATGGGGAAACATAAACCTCTGAGAAACAAGGTGACTCCCAGTCAATGGAACACACTGAAGCACACGCACAGATGCTAGTAAGAGGCCTGACTTCCATCAGTGCCCCCAGGAAGATGGGATGAGCTTGCTGTTCAGTGACTTGCTGAGCTTCCCAGGTGGCACTAGTGGTAAAAAAAAATATTACCCAGGAACCATAACAACAGCAACAAGGAAAAACCATGAATAGCATCACCAAACGATGGTGAAATCAGATTCATGTTTTAGATAAGTTTTGACCTGTTAGTTTCCTGCTGGTACCACAGCGACTACCACAAACTTAGTGGATTAATGTAACTCAGATTTCTTATGTTACATTTCCTTAGGGCAGAAGTCCAAAATGCTTCTCACTGGCCTAAATCAGGGTGCCGATGGAGCAACATTCCTTTGTGTAGTGTCTAGGGACTAACTTGTTTTCTTGCCTCTGACAGCTTCGAGGCTGCCTACATTCCCCTCCCCCCCTTCATCTTTAAAGCCAGCAGTTTAGCATCTTCACATCTCTGACTCTGTCTAGCTGCTTTCACCTGTAAGGACCTCTATATTTACATGGGTCCCACCTAGATAATTCAGGATAATCTCCCCAGCTCAGCATCCTTATTTTAATCATTTCCGAAAAATCTCTTTAACATAATCTATTCACATTAACATATTCACAGGTTCTGAGAATTAAGATGTAGATATCTTTGAGGGGAACAGTTTATTCTGCCTACTACATAGGGGTAAAACGAACAGTTTAAAAGCAGTGTGATGGTGTAGCTCCATATATGAAAGGCAAAAACACTCAGAAGTCTATGAATTTTATTTACTTGTTGGAAGTGAAATAAATGGAACATGAAGTCCTACAGTTATATGAGTACACACATCTTGGCCAGATGGAAGTTACAAATGATGCTTTGCTGATTAAAATTATAAATCTGAACAGGGGAAAATAAAATAGGGATAAGTTCATTACACGGTATCAACTGGCTATGTATTCAGCTGAAGACAAAGTATTTAAGTCTTGATGCCCTTAATGACAGTTCCATTTCTCAGAACACTGAGTATGGCAGAGATAATTGCTACTCTGAGCTGAATTCTGATCAACAGAGATGAACTGGTTAGTGATAGAGAAGTGAGAAGGATCTGAGAAAGTGACTTCATTTTCTGGGGCATTCATATTAGCCAGAAAGGCGTACAGAGTACAGTCAGCCCATGGTTTAAAAAAATAGATTTCAAAACATTTTGGATAGATGTTACAAGTTCCTTAGGAGAGATAGAAAGTTCTGAAAGTTGTCATTGTACTACAATCCTATATTAGGCTTCTCCAGAGAAGTAGACACAATTGTGTGTGTGTGTGTGTGTGTGTAAATTTATTGTAAGGAATTGTCTTATGTGTTTGTGGAGGCTGAGAAGTCCCAAAATCTGCAGTTAGCAAGCTGGAGATTCAAAGTTGGTGAGTTCCAAGGCCTAAAAACCAGGAGAGGTGTTTGTATAAATTCCAGTCTACATCTGAAGGCAGGAGAAGGTGGATATCTCAGCTGCATGATAGGCAGAGAGAGCAAACTCTTCTTTATTCCACCTTTTCTTGTATTCAGAGCTTCAGTGGATTAGGTGAGGCCCACCCATGTTGGGGTTTACTTAGCCTACAAATCACACATAATTCTCATGAAGAAATACACTGGCACACCAAAGATAGCATTCAACCAAATACCATTTAACCAATACCTCCCATGGCACAAATTGACATATAAAATTAACCAGTGCAAACCCCAAGGAGAAAAAAAGTAGAGGAGATATGCAAAGGAAGCAGTATGGCTGCAGAATACTTCTAGTTGAGCTTACGTTAGAAATTAACACTCACAGAAGGCAGAGGGACACACAAGGTCAACACCACAGAAGGGAACAGCAAAGGTAGGAAGGTGGTAGGAAGTTCCAGCCATCTTGAGTTAAGGGGCAGAGGGCAGCCTCGGGGCTGGAGGCGTTCTACAGCCAGGCAGAGTCCCGCAAGGTGAGAGTCTAGGGTAGCTGACCAGACCTGAAAGACTTAGCTCAGATTTGAAATTTAAGCAGCTTGTTGTTCCACGTCTAAATCATCTGGGGTCCAGGCAGGCTCATTTAAGGTATAAAAGTTGAGCTGCTCACTTTTCCTTTTCTCCCCACAATTCTATTCTTCCTGTTTTTTGAAGGCCAGGAAAAGGTCTCAGAGATGTTGGAGAAGACAGCTTGCCATGAGTAAAGAGCAGATTTGAAGGATAGAGGTTGAGGCAGGGGGAGGCGGAAGCATGGAGAATGGGAGCTGAGTGGCAGTTGAAGTTGTGGGAGTGAGAAGGTGGGCGTTGAGTCTTCTCAGACCACAGGGCAGACTCTGGGGGACTGTGGTTTTGCCTCCGTTTTCACTGGGCCCCATTGCTCGGTGCTTGACTTGTTCAGCAGAGGTTTGCGGTCATTCCCGAGCTATTTGCTTGCTCAGATAAGGTCATACGTGTTTTTACTTTGGGATAATTGAGCAGTTTCTCAGGCAAACCACAGTGTAGATAATAGAGGTGAGCATAAATGCACTGAGCATGTAATGATGAGAAACATGCTGGTGCTACTTTCTGTTCCCACAAACTGAAGAACCAGGTATCTTAGGGATTTTGTGAGAAAGTACCCAGAAGTCATTGTTTTTTCCTTTTGCCAGAAACTCCCCAGTTCCCTGTTAGCTCTTTTGTGGACTTGATGGCCGCAGTGAAAAAGTACAGGAGAAAGGAACGAAGGTACTATAAGGCTGTTTTTAAGGACATCTTTGTTGTTATTTTTAGTATTTGGCTGCACTAAGTCCCAGCTGTGGCATGCAAGATCCAGTTCCCTGAGCAGGGATCAAACCCGGGCCTCCTGCACTGAGACCGTGGCGTCTTAGCCACTGGACCACCACAGGAAAGTCCCCATAAGATTGTTTTTAAAGTTTATTCTGGGAAGGAATGCCTCTACCTGTCCATCCTAACCCCCCATTTTAGGCCACAATATAAAAAAAAGGATGTGTGATGGTGTATCTATTAATTTGACGACTTGAAGAATAAAATCTTACCTGGTGGCTCAGAGGTTAAAGCGTCTGCCTCCAATGTGGGAGACCTGGGTTCGATCCCTGGGTCAGGAAGATCCCCTGGAGAAGGAAATGGCAACCCACTCCAGTATTCTTGCTTGGAGAATCCCATGGACTGAGGAGCTTGGTGGGCTGCAGTCCACGGGGTCACAAAGAGTCGGACACGACTGAGTGACTTTACTTACTTACAGTTGATGAGTGCCTGTAGCTTTTCTTTCTTTGAACTTTAGGTAAAGCCTGGTTGAGTACTGACTTTTCTTGCACAGTAATTAAATTTCTTTCACATTAGAAAATGCCACTTGCTCACAACTTTTCTATTAACCACAGCTTACACTGTAGCAGACAGGCCTTGTAAAGATGCACGGAGTTGCAGGAATGAAGAATGCTCTTTTTCCCCTCAAAGTAGAATGATAATGCCCTGCCCACGCGCCTGGTCCCATCTCAGTGTTACTTCAGTCTACTTGGAACTGACTTTCTCCTGTTCCTTTCTGAATCAAGTTGATCCATCTTTACCCTTCAAGATTCAGTTGAACTCTCATTTTCTCAAGAAATCTCTTATCTGCCTCACCCATCCCATTATCAGTCTCATTCTTTGGCTTTTTACTTCTTGGATAACATAACACACCTGTAATAACTGAAGAACTGGTGATTTAGTTGTTTCAAGCCTGTCTCTCCCCCCTCATCCCAGAAGAAGAGCCTAAAATAACATGGGTTGTATTTATCCTGAAGACAGTTTTATCTCTAGCTTCCATAACAGTTGGGGCTTCCCTGGTGGCTCAGAGGTTAAAGCATCTGCTTCCAATGCGGGAAACCCGGGTTTGATCCCTGGGTTGAGAAGATCCCCTGGAGAAGGAAATGGCAACCCACTCCAGTACTCTTGCCTGGAGTATCCCATGGACAGAGGAGCTTGGTAGGCTACAGTCCACGGGGTCACAAAGAGTTGGACACGACTGAGTGACTTCCCTTCCATAACAGTGCCTGGTGCATAATAGACACTTGATAGATGCTTCATGAATGCTATGTACTAGGTCATGACCAGGATCAGGATGGAGCAGGAATTGTTGTTCAGTTGCTCAGCCATGTCCGACTCTTTGTGACCCCATGGACTCCACCATGCCAGGCCTCCCTGTCCATTACCAATTCCCGGAGCTTACTCAGACTCATATCCATTTTGTCAGTGATGCCATCCAACCATCTTATCCTCTGCCGTCCCCTTCTCATCCTTGCTTCAATCTCTCCTAGCTTCAGGATCTTTTCAAATGAGTCAGTTCTTTGTATCAGGTGGCCAAAGAACTGGAGTTGCAGCTTCAGCATCATTCCTTCCAAAGAACACACAGGACTGATCTCCTTTAGAATGGACTGGTTGGATCTCCTTGCCGTCCAAGGGACTCTCAAGAGTCTTCTCCAACACCACAGTTCAAAAGTATCAATTCTTCAGCGCTCACACATCCATACATGACTCCTGGAAAAACCATAGCTTTGTCGGCAAAGTAATGTCTCTGTTTTTTAATATGCTGTCTAAGTTTGTCATAGCTTTTCTTTCAAGGAGCAAGTGTCCTTTAATTTCATGGCTGCAGTCACTGTCTACAATGATTTTGGAGCCCAGGGAGAAAATCTGTCACTGCTTCCCTGCTTGTCCCCTTCTATTTGCCATGAAGTGATGAGACTGGATGCCATGGTCTTACTGTTCTGAATGTTGAGTTTTAAGCCAGCTTTTTCACTCTCCTCTTTCACCTTCATCAAGAGGTTCTTTAGTTATTCTTCACTTTCTGCCATTATAGTGGTATCATCTGCATATAGGTCATTGATATTTCTTCCAGCCATCTTGATTCCAGCTTGTGCTTCCTCCAGTCCAGCACTTCTCATGATGTGCTCTGCACATGAGTTAAATAAGCAGCGTGACAGTATGCAGCCTTGTCACATTCCTTTCAGAATTTTGAACTAGTCAGTTGTTCTATGTCAGGTTCTAACTTGCTTCTTGACTTGTATACATGTTTCTCGGGAGATAGGTATGGTGGTGTGATACTCTCATCTCTTTAAGAACTTTCCACAGTTGGTTGTGATCCACACACTCAAAAGGCTTTGGCATAGTCATGAAGCAGAAGTAGATGTTTTTCTGGAACTCCCCTTGCTTTCTCCATGATCCAGGGTATGCTGGTGTTTGATCTCTGGTTCCTCTGCATTCCTTAGTATTTTGCTTTAAGGCTGGGAGATTGAATCCACTGGATAAGAAACCTGGGCCACACAGAGATCATCCCTAGCCCTGGGCTGTTGTCTACCTGTGTGGTACTGACTGTGTGTACATGGCAGGAAGCCCCTAAATCATCATCAGTCCTGTCCATTCTGAGCATTTTCTGTCCACCAGTGTCTGAAGGGCTTGTTTGCAGGTTCTGTTGATGTCCGTGACATTAGCAGTTAATTTCCTGGTATCTTGGATCACAAAGGCCTAAACCAGCTCTGATTTCAGGGCTTTCTGTCCTGCTGGTGCTTCCCTGCAGCCAGCAGCTCTGCTCCATTCAGAGCTATGCCACAGCCAGACCCCCTGCCCACCTGGGGTACTATCTCCGCATCCTGAGGCTGCCACGGAGCACCTGCTTGAGAGTCCTGCTGGTGTCCAGCCTATACTGGGACCGTTGGTGGAGAGTGGCTGGAAACCCTGCATGCCCCTACAGGACTCACAGCCCTCAGTCACTTGGGAACAGAGGACTACAAGGATGACTGTCTAAAGCTTTGTTGCTAGAGGAACAAAGATGAGAACTTTCCTTGAAATTAACCTCGAGGAGGAAGTTTATCAGCATTTCTTAGCTGCTGCTTCCTCTTCCTAGCCCCACACCTTTTGAAAATTGCTAATGGGATCTGAAGTCTTCTCCAGCTGATCTTCCCTATCCAGGAATGGAACCGGGGTCTCCTGCATTGCAGGCGGATTCTTTACCAGCTAAGTCACCACGGAAGCAATACGTGAACCGTGAACTTCCAGATGTTCAAGCTGGTTTTAGAAAAGGCAGAGGAACCAGAGATCAAATTGCCAACATCCGCTGGATCATGGAAAAAGCAAGAGAGTTCCAGAAAAACATCTATTTCTGCTTTATTGACTATGCCAAGCCTTTGACTGTGTGGATCACAATAAATTGTGGAAAATTCTGAAAGAGATGGGAATTCCAGACCACCTGACCTGCCTCTTGAGAAACCTACATGCAGGTCAGGAAGCAACAGTTAGAACTGGACATGGAACAACAGACTGGTTCCAAATAGGAAAAGGAATATGTCAAGGCTGTATATTGTCACCCTTCTTATTTAACTTATATGCAGAGTACATCATGAGAAACGCTGGGCTGGAAGAAGCACAAGCTGGAATCAAGATTGCCGGGAGAAATATCAATAACCTCAGATATGCAGATGACACCACCCTTATGGCAGAAAGTGAAGAAGAACTAAAAAGCCTCTTGATGAAAGTGAAAGTGGAGAGTGAAAAAGTTGGCTTAAAGCTCAACATTCAGAAAAAAAAGATCATGGCATCCGGTCCCATCACTTCATGGGAAATAGATGGGGAAACAGTGGAAACAGTGTTAGACTTTATTTTTTGGGGCTCCAGAATCACTGCAGATGGTGACTGCAGCCATGAAATTAAAAGACACTTACTCTTTGGAAGAAAAATTATGACCAACCTAGATAGCATATTCAAAAGCNCCAGAATCAAGATTGCCGGGAGAAATATCAATAACCTCAGATATGCAGATGACACCACCCTTATGGCAGAAAGTGAAGAAAAACTAAAGAGCCTCTTGATGAAAGTGAAAGAAGAGAGTGAAAAAGTTGGCTTAAAGCTCAACATTCAGAAAACAAAGATCATGGCATCTGGTCTCATCACTTTATGGCAAACAGATAAAGAAACAGTGGAAACAGTGGCAGACTTTATTTTGGGAGGCTGCAAAATCACTGCAGATGGTAACTGCAGCCATGAAATTTAAAGACGCTTGCTCCTTGAAAGAAAAGTTATGACCAACTTAGATAGCATATTATAAAGCAGAGACATTACTGTGTCAACAAAAGTCCATCTAGTCAAGGCTGTGGTTTTTCCAGTGGTCATGTAAGGATGTGAGAGTTGGACTATAAAGAAAGCTGAGCACTGAAAAATGGATGCTTTTGAATTGTGGTGTTGGAGAAGACTCTTGAGAGTCCCTTCGACTGCAAGGAGATGCAACTAGTCCATCCTAAAGGAAATCAGTCCTGAATATTCATTGGAAGGACTGATGTTGAAGCTGAAACTCCAATACTTTGGCCACCTGATACAAAGAGCTGACTCATTGGAAAAGCCCCTGATGCTGGCAAAGATTGAAGGCGGAAGGAGAAGGGGACAACAGAGGATGAGATGTTTGGATGGCATCATCAACTCAATGGATGTGAATTTGAGTAAACTCTGGGAGTTGATGATGGACAGGGAGGCCTGGTGTGCTGCAGTTCATGGGGTCGCAAAGAGTTGGACATAACTTAGCGACTGAACTGAACCAAGGGAGAAAGTGGTGCTGGTGAAATGAATTGGGAGATTGGGATTGATAAATATACACTATTGATGCTATGTATAAAATAGATAACTAATGAGATCCTACTGTATATAGTACAGGGAATGCTCCACAGTGACCTAAATGGGAAGGAAAACCAAACAAGAGGAGATATATGTATGTATGTATACATGTACATACATACATATGTAAACATACAGGTACCCCTGTGTTCATAGCAGCACTATTTACAATAACCAAGTTATGGAAAAGACCTAAATGTCCATTGACCGATGGATGAAGAAAATATGGTAGATATATACAATGGGATATTTTGTATGGGTTGCCCTCTTAATGGTGAACTCCAGGTCACAACACAGGAACTGTCAGTTCAGCCACACCAAGGTTTCTGAAGACAACAGCTTCTCCACCAAAGCAGGTTGTAAATAAATTCTGAATGGAACCTAGTATCACCCTGAAGGAATTCTAACTCCACACTGTTGGGGTAGTTCACCAAAATGGCTTCAGAGTAGACTAACCTTACACAGCATATTTTTTAAAAGACACATTTATTCAGCATTATGATCAGACTATTACATTTAGCAATTGACAACATGGGTGCAAAAGAAAAAAATCTACATTAAAATCCTTTGTTGGAATGTTTTACACTTTGCACAGAACAGAAACTAAAACAACCTGTTATACAATTAGTTACAAATACAATCCTCGAGTTTTTTGCCCATACACACGAGTATTGTCTAAAACATGCTTTCTTTGTAGCAGCTAGGCCCTGCCACCACTGTGCTCGCCTGAAAGGTCACAAATCCCCCGTGGCCTCCCTGTCACTTCTCTGGGCCGCCTCTCCTGCTAGCCTTTGTTTCCCGGCAGTAATTAAAACTTGCTCTCACGGCCACAGTTCCTCGTGGTTTGGGGCTTCCCTGGTGGCTCAGACAGTAAAGTGTCTGCCTACAATGCGGGAGCCCCGGGTTCGATTTCTGCGTTGGGAAGAGCCCCTGGAGAAGGAAATGGCAATCCACCCACTCTTGCCTGGAAAATCCCAAGGACGGAGGAGCCTGATAGGCTACAGTCCATGGGGTCGCAAAGAGTCGGACACGACTGAGCAACTTCACTTTCACTTTCACCACTGGGGCCAGGACTTTTGTCTCCAAAGTTTCCTCCTTTCATGGGTCCGAAATCTGAAGATCAGTTGTCATAATTGCCAAGATCACTGTAGCTTCCACCACCTCCAAAACTGCTTACATCATTACCAAACCCATTATAGCCATCCCCATTGCCCCTGTATCCATCACCACCACAGCTCCCACCAAAGCCACTTCGACCACTGAAACTTCCTTCACAACCAAGGCTGTCATTTCCATCAAAACCACCTCCATGACCGCCACCAAAATTTCCAGAACCAGGTCGATCTCTTTGGCTGGATGAAGCACTAGCCATCTCTTGCTAAGATAGGGCTTTTTTTACTTTACAGTTGTGGTCATTCACAGTGTGGTGTTTCTGAATGACAGTCTTGCCCATGGAGTCAGGGTCATCAAAGTTTACAAAAGCCTCTCTTTTTGCCACTGCCTCAGTCGGCTGTGATTTCAATTGCTTCAATTTCCCCATACTATTTAAAATAATCTCTTATGTGATATTCTTCAGTGTCTTCTTTAATGCCACCAACAGAAGTCTTTTTCCCAGTTAAGTGGGAAGCAGGTCTTTGACAGTCTTCTCTTGAGATGGCCTACTTTGGTTCCAAAGACTGTTTCATCCACCTTTTGTGGCCTTTCATTCATGGCTGCATCCACCTCCTCCACAGTGGCGTACCTAACAAACTGGAAGCCTCTGGAGCACTTGGGGTTTGGAGCCCTCATTCCTACACAGTCTGTGAGCACTCCCTGTTGTTAAAAATGGCTCCTCAGACTGTCATCGGTTGTTTCAAAGCTCAGTCCTCTGATGAAGAGCTTCCACAGCTGTTCCGGCTCTTTGGGAGACTCAGATTTATACATGACATCAGTGGAAAGGGGTACACTTCAACGATGATTATTCTGTGGCATCCATGAGTAGAAAAGAAAAGCAATACATTTTTTTAAATATCAAGATTTCTGGGAATTGTCTGGTGGTCCAGCAGTGGTTAGGACTTGATGCTTTCACTGCTATGGACCAGGGTTCCATCCCTGGTGGGGAAACTAAGATCCATCAAGCCTTGTGGTAAAACTGAAAAAAAATCAAGATTTCTACCTCATATTTAAAAAAATAGAGGGTCTTTCAGCACTGGATTTGAATTTGAATTTCCTTAAGGTCTCTGAAGCTGAATGAATATCTACTCTCCCTATACAGCATTCTCTTCAGACATGATCACAGATTTTTTTCCCACATGTTTTACTTGTGGAGAGGGATGTACTTTTGGGCCCCTGTAATCATAAAAGCAAATATTAATTTAGTGCTTATTGAGTGCCCAACATTGTCCTCAACACTTTACATGTATTAATTAATTTAATCCTCATAACACCCCTGTGTAGTAGATTATCAGTGACCCTTTTTCTGATAAGGAATCTGAAGCACAGAGCTAGTAAATGGTGTAGTCAGCAAATGTGAAGTGAAAATTGCTCAGTTGTGTCTGACTCTTTGTGACCCCATGGGCTATACAGTCAATGGAATTCTCCAAGCCAGAACACTGGAGTGGGTAGCTTTTCCCTTCTCCAGGGGATTTTCCCAACCTAGGGATTGAACCCAGGTCTCCCACATCGCAGGTAGATTCTTTACCAGATGAGCCACATGCAAATGTGGTAATAGGGTACTAAATGATAACGAAGAAAGAATTGATTGAGGGAAAAACAGACAGCTCTGCATATTGTTGGTGCCCTTTGTTTTGTACGCAATTTGAAGGCTAATGCAAGTGCTTGATCTTTGAGACAGCAAGCTGTCGCACGTATTTCAAGGTTTGTGGTGGTGTGCCAGGTATTTGGGCCTTTCCTGGTGGCTCCATTGGTAAAGAATCTGTCTGCAATGCAGGAGACCTGGATTGGATCCCTGGTTCAGGAAGATCCCCTGGAGAAGGAAATGGCCACCCATTCCAGTATTCTTACCTGGAGAATTCCCGTACAGAGGAACATTTGAGTTACGAAAATCTGAGTGTTCCTGAAATGGGTTGTTACTGTGTGCCACCCTGTGTGGATATGCAAACCAGTTCTTAGCTGTTTAGCCCAGAGTGCTACAAGTATTGGGCTTTGTGTCTAATCCCAAGAGTGAAGTTGTGGTGGCATTGATGGGGGAAACACGTATTTTCACAATGGTAATCAGGAACTCTAGCTACTTCTTCAGACTTTCAGGAATTTGAACCATTTCCCGGGATCAGAAAAGAGGCTTTTAAATAGAGGTTGTATGTATATGGAAACTCAGAACAAAAATATATTTAAAAAATCTTTTCTGGCACCTCTTTTTGTATGAACAGCAAGATATTTCACTGTATTTTTTTAGTTGAAAGAACATTTCAGCTGCCATGCTTCTCATGTCAACATGATGTCATTTTCAAAAGAAACACAATTCTAATATTAAAAAATTGAAAAGGAAATGTAAATCTTAACCGAAGTTTCTTTGAGAAGAACTTGTAGTGGACATGTTCTATTTTCCACCTGCCTATCATTTTACAGTTTTTTTCTGATAATAGAACTTTGATTTTCCTTTGGAGAATGACTCATCCCCCATTCTTTGTCCTCTGGACTAAAGCATATGGTTGAGGATATAATCCAGAGTTTGCTAATGAGAATAAGATTTTGTTGGAACTACTAGGAAATATATACTTTGTTTCTACTCGAATGATTAGCTATAAGGGTAATATAGGTTCAACACTGGGGAAAGGTGAGGAGGTGGGGAAAAATCACTGCATGAGAATAAACACTTTGAAGGCAACAGAGTGGGAAGGACCATATTTGATAACATTATTTGCACCCTGGGTCCAGCCATACCTGCAGCTATCTATTTATAATTTTTTTTCAGTTAAATCAGTTTGCATTTTTGACACTTGCCAGAAAAAGTTCTCAATATTATAGCACAAAAGAAGAATTCCACTTAATACACAAAACAAAATATCTAAAAATCATTTTTCTTGTTTCTCTGTATCTCTGAGTATCATTCAGAATGGCAGCTGTGCTAAATTTCTAGTTTTACTGTCTCAAACCTCCCAGAAACCCCTCTTAAACTCAGATTACTCTCTATCTTCATTTTTCTCACTCTGATTCTCAAAACTTTTCAGGTTCTCTTCCTCCCCCACTTCCTTCAAGAGCAACATAAGCCCTAGATGAGTTTTGTGCATCAGTCTAGCCTTCCAAGGCTCCTTTTGCTTCTATTCCTCTGCTCCTTACCTAGATCAGCACAGGTAGTGCCCAGGCTGCTTTCTGAACAACAAAGGATCCTTCCTCTTCAAACTGATGAAAGGCCAAAAATACATGTTAAATTTTCTGTTCTGGCCTCATTTGTATTCAGTACAAATAGTGGACATTAATTCTGTTTGCAAACAGCTACTCTTGGGGTTACCTTTCAGTAAATTTTGTCAAGATAGTGCCTCAGTGTTTTGTTTTATCTGTATGATTTGTTTAAGAGGGTGGGGTGAGGAAAAATTAAGTTCGTTAAACCAGTTTGATTGTCCTTACAAATCAGAGGAATGGTCAGGAAACCCAGCTAACATGAGTGCTATGGGCAATTGCTACTCACTATTGCCTTTCATTTCTCCCTCTTTGGGAACATTCTTTGGGTTTTCTATAGAAACAGCTGGAGACTCTCATTGACAATTGCCTCACTCAGCAGCTCCTTCTCAAACACATTTTTTCAGACACTGTGCCCAAGACTCTTTAAGTGTTCCAAGGATTTTGACTCATTCAAAAGCAGCCCAGCTGCAGTTGGAAGGGCACCAGCTCTTGCTCCATAAAGGTCTAGATTGTCTCTACATTAAGAGGCATCCAAAAGTTGCACTATGCTGTACACTCAGATGACCCCCAGCCCTTTTGTGAACACATAGATTGTGAGTAGGCTGAACCACATTCTTGGGTCTATTCAAACTGCCTTTGATGCCTTCAGGCTGGGGAAGTCAGTGGGGAGACCACCATGATGACTGCCCAGAGCCTGAGAACTATCAAGATGAGTCTGGGAGACATCTCACCTTTTAAAAGTCCCATCTTTCTTTGACACTTTTTTTTTTTTTTTAAATGAGTCTTCCCAGCCACAGTAAAGTCAAAGTCTGTTATAGTATCTTGGAATGGTAGGAAAAAGGTGGGACGATAATGATGGCATGGCACATCCAGAATTTAATGAAGGTACTATTTTAAAAGATCTGGGCAGGATCCCAGATCTGGGAACCATAGGCTTCCCAGGTGGCTCAGTGGTAAAGAATCCACTTGCCAATGCAGAAGACTTAGGTTCCATCCCTGGGTTGGGAAGATCCCCTGGAGGAGGGCACCACAACCCACTCCAATATTCTTGCCTGGAGAATCCCATGGATAGAGGAGCCTGGTGGGCTATAGTCCATAGTGTCACAAAGAGTCAGACACTACAGATCCACTGCACATGCACGTACTGGGAGCCATAACTAGCCCCAGGTCTGTAGGGGCAGATGCAGCAGGTGGGAAACAGAACTAAGAGAGAACTGTAGGAGAAGGCCACAGGGTTGGAGAAATGGAAGTCAGATAAAGAATGCAGACACAGCTAACAGAGTGGCCCTCTGATGCTGCAAGGGGGAGGTCCTGAATAACATCCTGCCTTGTGATCCATCGGTGGCTCAGTGGTAAAGAATCAGTCTGCAGAGCAGGAGCCGCAGGAGACCTGAGTTCAATCCCTGGGTCAGGAAGATCCCCATTCAAGTATTCTCACCTGGAGAATCTGCATGGTCAGAGGAGCCTGGCAGGCTACATTGCATTGGGTCACAAAGAGTGGGACAAGACTGAAACCACTTAGCGTGCAACCACTGTGCTCCATCTCCTGCAGGTGCCTTCCACTGACCAACACCAGGCAAAAAGCCAGAGGACAGTTGATGTCATCCCTAAAAGTCAGCCCTGAGTCACAGAGCAGCATGCTGAGTGGGTCTCGAAGGACACGGGGAAAACCAGCAGCCACTTCCTATCTTTTCCCGCAGCTGGCACCTTGGTTCAGGCATCACCCTTTCTTGTCTGGCCTGTGATGCTGGCCTTCTTGCCCATCCTCTTGACCCATCTAGTCCATTGCTTTGATGATCAGGTCTGTATTCAAGAAGCTGTATTCATTCAGCACAGGATTGGGGTGCATACAACTCAGTTCAGGAGCCAGCTCTGGAGCGTCAAGACTCTCCCCCAAGAAACCTCATGGGTAAAACTTCCAGGGGAGTCTGGGATGCTGGAAGACCTTTCCAGACCATGATTTACTGATGATAGACATATGTTCTTATCTCTCCTCGCTATTCTTTGGAACTCTGCATTCAGATGCTTATATCTTTCCTTTTCTCCTTTGTTTTTTACTTCTCTTCTTTTCACAGCTATTTGTAAGGCCTCCCCAGACAGCCATTTTGCTTTTTTGCATTTCTTTTCCATGGGGATGGTCTTGATCCCTGTCTTCTGTACAATGTCACGAACCTCATTCCATAGTTCATCAGGCACTCTATCTATCAGATCTAGGCCCTTAAATCTATTCTCACTTCCACTGTATAATCATAAGGGATTTGATTTAGGTCATACCTGAATGGTCTAGCGGTTTTCCCTACTTTCTTCAATTTAAGTCTGAATTTGGCAATAAGGAGTTCATGATCTGAGCCACAGTCAGCTCCNCACTGTATGTGTGTTATGCTAAAATTTTATAAGAATTTTTGCATCTATGTTGATGAGAGATAGCAAATCTATAGTTTTGTCTTAAAATGTCTGACTAATTTTGGCATAGATAATGCTGACCTCATAAAATGAGTTAATTGTATACCCTGTTTATTCTATTTTCTGGGAGGATTTATGTAGACTTGATATGCTTTCTTCTAAGTATTGCTTCACAGAACTCGTAGAAGCCACCTGGGTCTGGAATTTTCCTTGTATACTCCTAATAGCAAGTTGAGTTTGTTTAATAGGTATAGAGTTATTTAGCTTATCCATTTTTCCTTGAATGAGTGAGGTGGGATTATAGCTTATACAAGCTGTCTATAAGACACATGGATTTTTGTAAACCAAAATTAATTCATTTGAATTGTTTCCCAGATGACATCTTTTAGAAAACCAAGCAGGATGGGCTGGGGTATTTGCAAGTGGGCACATCCTATAAATAAAATTCCCATTATGGACCCAAGATAGGCAGTAATTTTGTGTTCATGACATCACATTGAAAAATAAACCTTTAAGACAATAGGCATATTCACTGTTACTTTTTCAAAATATTGGAATATATACTGCATATAAGTCAGTTTTTAGATGACTTATCACCTTACTATTTCAAATACTTATGGCAAGTTAGAAATCAAAAATATGAAAAAATACTCAAGAAAAGTAGAAGAGAGTTTAAGGTATTCATGACATGAATGTAATCAAAGTTCCAGACAGAGGAGAGAGGAGCTGGCAGTAGCGGGAAGGAAATATACTAGAAATAATTCAAGGCAAGTTCCCAGAACTGAAGGGCCTGAGTTTACAGGTTTTAAGAGCCATGACAAAGTATATGATAGTGAAGTTTTGAATTGCAAGGAATAATTTCCTGAAAGCTTTCAGAAAGAGAAACAAAAATAAAACATAAATCCGATCATGGAGAAAGGGTTGGCAATTGGAATAGCAGGAAATGAAAAGTGTTAATTTAGCCAGAAATTATGATATAACTCTTTTAAGAGGCTGGAGAGAAGAAAAAGAGGTTAAAAAAAAAAATTAAAGTCTCATCTACCATAGTAAGAAGTGAGTCGATGATCCACCTCAATGAAAAGTCTGGAGATAGCAAGAAAAGCATGCTATTTAGGTATTTGGTAGTAAAAACAAACAAACAAAAAAACCTGCCAGTAGTCATGGGTTGGAGAAGGGACTACTATTTTTCAGTATCAACTTTGTAGAATGAGTACTTTTCTAACTATTTGTGTTAATAATTTAGCAATTAAAATTAAAGAGTAGATAAGGATTTGCATGAGGTTTGCTTGGGCCTGTTAAATATGACACTAATACTTCTTCTCCCTCCAGATTCTCGGTACATTCTCTTACCTGTTGTGTTACATCACCTCCACATGCACTTGCAAGAACAGAAGGACCTGATCATGTGTGCACGGATCCTTAGCAATGTATTTTGTCTCATCAAGAAAAATAGCTCAGTAAGTAAACACAGGTCATAGGATATAGTGCCCATCAGATGGCTTCTGGAAGGAAAATTTTAAGTCTTCTGAGAAAGCACACCAAAGAATCATCCTTTGAGACTCTCGCTTTCATTTCCATCTGTGTTGGACTTTTTACTTTTCTTCTAAAGGAGTTTTTTTTTTAACCTTGTAGGATGGCTGTAGCCCCAAATAAGCTGTGTGTCTTAAACTTGTATTTCAAGAAAGAACTGAATACCCAATGAGAAAAATTAGAAATCTCAAAGCCTCCCACATGTGTCTTTAATCTTGATAAATGCTCTGTGGCAAGAATAAATTATTGCTTGCAAAGACAGTCTGTTTGGGCCCATTCAGTGAAAGACTGGATGATGATGGTCAGAGCTCGGCCACAGGCCTTGGGCCAAGCCCTGTACACATAGTGAAAGCTAAAGAGAGGCCCAGGGGCCTGGTGGTATCTTGCACCACAACCATTACTAATCACTCCATTGTCATGGGTCTAGGAATTCCTGTCAATGTTCCTGACTCTTGAGGAATTGCAGTTTGTATTAGACGATGCAGTGTCAACAGAGAAAAATCACATGATTGCTTATAAACGGGGGTAACCCCCTGCATGCTCATGGTTCAGAGGTCTGGTGTGAAGTCCATGTGCGAAGGATGTCCTAGTTTAGTTCCATTAGTTTGCACCTGTTTACTACGCAGCCTCATCCGTAACAACTTTTACAAAGCAGGATTGGCAGTGAATGTTGGGATGCCCGTTTCTCTGCCTCCCACTTACTAGCATGCTATCGTTTCCCCATTTTCGTTTCCTCGGAGTTATGATCACCTTCTGCAGAGCTCTGCAGCCAGCTGACATGTACTTCCAGTAGAAGTCTTGGACATGGGAGTCCAGTACTGTGGGAACAGTTGTTGTTGTTCAGTTGCTAAATCATGTCCAATTCTTTGTGACCCCATGGACTGCAGCACACCAGGCTCCTCTGTCCTTCACCATCGTCCGGAATTTGTCAGACTCATGTCTATTGAGTCAGTGATGCTTATCTAACCATCTCATCCTCTGTCACCCCCTTCTCCTCCTGCCTTCACTCTTTCCAAGCATCAGGGTCTTTTCCAATGAGTTGGCTTTTTGCATCAGGTGGCCAAAGCATTGGAGCTTCAGCTTCAGCGTCAGTCCTTCCAATGAGTACTCAGGGTTGATTTCCTTTAGGTTGACTAGTTTGATCTCCTTGCTGTCCAAGGGACTCTCAAGAGTCTTCTTCAGCACCACATTTCAAAAGCATCAGTTCTTTGGTGGGAACAGAGTTGGCCCTTAAGAGAAAACAGCCAGAAACTCTGTGTCTGAAAGTATGGTGCAAGATGCCTGCATAGGAGGGACCATTGCTTTTTACACACCCAATTCAATAAAGTACAACTATACCGTGCCTAGTGAGAATGTATTTGCTAACTCTCATTGCTGAGAGTGAGAAGTAAGTTTAAAAGTTACTTCAGAAGACCAAAAACGTCAGGTGTTAGTACAGATGATTTTTTTTTTCCCTCCTATTTCATTGTTGAAGTTTTGGTCAATTTTTACACTTATCTGATAAGGAAGTCAGAGCAGGAACTCTTTTCTGGGGAGAAATCTTTAGTAGTTTTCTTTCCAGTGTAAGAAAGTTTATCATAAAATCCCAGCCAAAAGGGTCCTTCAAACTCATACTTTCTAAAAGTTTTCTTTGCAAAAGTAATCTTGCTACACAAAACATTTGTCATCATAGTCCTTTGTCTGGTGCAGGTATAATAAGAACTCAAATCCAGTACCTTTAGTCAGTGCAGGAAATTTTGCTTTCTCTCTCTCAAGTTCTGAGGCTTAGATAGTATTCATTTTGCTTTGGGAGAGCAGTCCCACCATGGCCACTGACATTAAGTCCAGTCTGTAACTAACATCATTCATTCAGACTGAATGCTGTTTGCTAATCTTTACATTCATGGAAATATATGGGGAGACAGTGGAAACAGTGTCAGGCTTTATTTTGGGGGGCTCCAAAATCACTGCAGATGGTGATTGCAGCCATGAAATTAAAAGATGCTTACTCCTTGGAAGGAAAGTTATGACCAACCTAGGCAGCATATTCAAAAGCAGAGACATTCCTTTGCCAACAAAGGTCCGTCTAGTCAAGGCTATTGTTTTTCCTGTGGTCACGTGTGGATGTGAGAGTTGGACTGTGAAGAAAGCTGAGCACCGAAGAACTGATGCTTTTGAACTGTGGTGTTGGAGAAGACTCTTGAGAGTCCCTTGGACTGCAAGGAGATCCCACCAGTCCATTCTAAAGGAGATCATTCCTGGGTGTTCTTTGGAAGGACTGATGCTAAAGCTGAAATTCCAGTACTTTGGCCACCTCATGCGAAGAGTTGACTCATTGGAAGAGACTCTGATGTTGGGAGGGATTGGGGGTAGGAGGAGAAGGGGACAACAGAGGATGAGATGACTGGATGGCATCACNGATGCTAAAGCTGAAATTCCAGTACTTTGGCCACCTCATGCGAAGAGTTGACTCATTGGAAGAGACTCTGATGTTGGGAGGGATTGGGGGTAGGAGGAGAAGGGGACAACAGAGGATGAGATGACTGGATGGCATCACTGACTCGATGCACGTGAGTTTGAGTGAACTCTGGGAGTTGGTGGTGGACAGGGGAGCCTGGCGTGCTGCAATTCATGGAGTCACAAAGAGTTGGACACGACTGAGCGACTGCACTGAACTGAATTGAACTGAAAAATCACTTTACAGGAATAGTCATTTGCACTTAGGAGTTTTGGAAAATGACCCATGCAACTCCAGTGATGAGAAGAGTAAATGTAGACACAATCTGAAATCAAAAGATTACAAACTCTTAAAACCAAGAGGGATGTTTAGTGAACTGTCAGGCCCGTAGAGGCAAACTTAACTCACAGAGAGACACACACCATGTTAGTGGCATAGCTAGTCTTCCAAATTAGTTTGGGGTGTGTTCAGACCATCACCCCACCTTTTTACTTGCTTCCCAGGTTCCCACTGCACTGCGGAGTCACATACTCTTGGGGAAGGTGTTAACATCCCCGTGCCTTTTGTTTTCTATGGAAGGCCATTCACTTAGATAAATTAGGGGAGGTCCAGGACTGACGAGCTCGAGTCCTTTGTTAGGATGCTTATTTTAGGCCACAATTTCCTGAGCACATTATTTTTTTTTTCCTTTAGGAAAAATCTGTGCTGGAGGAAATAGATGTGATAGTGGCCAGCCTGCTGGACATCCTGCTGAGAACCATCTTGGAGATCACCAGTCGTCCGCAGCCATCTGGCTCCACCATGAGGCTTCAGTTCCAGGATGTCACGGTAAGGCCGTGGCACACAACTGCAGAGCTTTCCTTGTTACAGCCTCAGTTGCTCTGAGGGTGGGTTGCTGTAAGAATCTGGGGAATCTGAACTTGGGAGATGATCTGTGTTCATTTCAAATGTATGTAAAAACCTTCGTTTTACCAGGGGATGGAAGTAAGATGCGTGTTTGTTAAAAGATCTTGGATTCAGATATTTCTAATTGCAGAAAGGCCAAATTGGCCCAGTTTTTTTTTTTTTCCCCCCATTTTGCCCAATTGAAGTTAATCTGTGGCTCTATATCCTCGGTCTCCTTGATAACTATTCATTCTCTTTTCATTCATCAAATTGCTTAAGAAAGTTAGAACAGTGAAACAGACCAATAGCAGTCAAGGGTCCTAAGTTTTGATTGTGAATTTTTCGCTATGACTAGTAAGGATCTTAATTTGGTGGGGGAGATCAGTTTCCTCAGCAATAAATTATAGACGTTTGACTCGGTGATTTTGAGATATCTTCAAGCTCCACTATTTTATGAATCTAATGTAACATGAGTTATAAATATTAAGACATAATTTATGTGATAGTTTATTTGTGTATATATTTACATGTGTATGTGTAGAGAGAGAGAGATGGATGGATGGGTACATAAATTTTCACATTTGAAACTCACATTCACTTTAACAGTGTGGGCTTTTTTTTTTTAAGGTGTGATTCAGAACATTTTTCTAAATACCACTTGCAGAAATGGCAGTAGATGCTATGGTTTTCATGGTTATTAACCAAAATGTCGGCCTTTTGATGTTATTTTTACAAATCGTCCACTATAGAACCACTATCATAAGAATGTTTCCCTAGCTCCTGATGAAGATAATTTTTTTTTCTTTTACTTAAAGAAATAGAGGGTTTCCCAGGTGTCTCAATAGTAAAAACCCCACCTACCAATCCAGGAGGTGCAGGTTTGATT
This sequence comes from Oreotragus oreotragus, assembly GCA_006410675.1. NCBI lineage: Eukaryota > Metazoa > Chordata > Mammalia > Artiodactyla > Bovidae > Oreotragus > Oreotragus oreotragus. The sequence goes on along the minus strand of SJYX01007102.1, from coordinate 207,447 downwards.
CCTGGGTCAGGAAGATCCCCTGGAGGAGGAAAAGGCAACCCACTGCAGTATTCTTGTCTGGGAAGTCCCATGGACAGAGTGGGGTACAGACCATGATGTCGCAAAAGAGTTGGGCAGGACTTAGGGACTAAACAACAAACAGCAACAAAATAGAAAGCCCACCCTGGCTGTCCTGCCAGGGTTGAATGCCTTAAGGATGGCCATCTTGTATTGCGTTTTATTTTCTCTGCTTTCAGAGCTGAGATTTACCTGGTTCTTCCTGCCAAGCTCTGGGTTTGGGAGGCAAAGTTACTCAATTTCTTTTAACAAACAAAGGTTAAAGATTGTATGAAAAAACTTCCTAATACATGTAATAGTTGTACTGCCTCATTAAAGAAAAGAAGAGCAAGCTATTAATTTCTCATAATCTGGTGGAATTTCATGTGTAAAATGCCACCTACCTCACAGGGTTAGCTTTGTGTATTTGGTAACTCTTTGGTCTATAGTAAATGCTCAAAACATGTTGTTTTTTCTTAAAACCACTGGAGATTCATTATAGGTTTGAAAGTTTGCAGGAGTTTGTTTTCAATTTTTTGTCCTGTCTTCTCATATTTTTCTGAAATTTTTATTTTATGATAATTTGAGTCACATGCAGTTGTGAAAAATAATACAGATATTCCATGTTCCTTTTATCCAGTTTCCCTAATGGTATTGTTTTTCAGAACTATATCACAGTATCACAACTAGGATATCGACAGTAATGCAGTCAAGATGCAGAATATTCCACCACCCCAAGAATCCCCTGTCTTTGCCCTCTTATAGCCAAACTCAATTCTCTCCCATCTTCACCTCCTTCTTAAGCCTGTCAACCGCAAAATTTGTTCTCCTTTTCTTGTTATTTTGTCATTTTAAGAATACTCTACTTGAGTTACTTTGCTGTACAACAGAGAGTTGGTACAATGTTGTAAATCAAATATGATTTTTAAAAAAATTTTTAAAAGAATGTTACACAAGTAGAACCATACAGTATATAACTTTTGTGATTGGCTTTTTTTTTTTTTTTTTAACTCAGCTTAATCCTCTAGAAATTCATCCAGGTCATTGTGTATGTGTATATATACATATATATAAATATATATATCTGTTCCTTTTTCTTGCTCTGTAGTTTTCATGGTGTAGATGTACTATACCAAAGGCCATCTTGTTTCCAGAATTTCGCTGTTACTAACAAAGCTACTATAGACATTTGCATGCAAGTTTTTATATAAGTATAAGTCTTCATTTCTCTAGGATAAATACTCCCAGGAGTCTGGTTGCTGGATTGTATGGTAGTAGCCTATTTTGGTCTTTAATAAATGGCCTTACCTATTTCCATAATGGATGTGTAACTTTACATTCTCATATAGGCAGTGTATAATGAGTGACCCAATTTCTCAGAACCTCATAAGCATTTAGTGTTGTCGCTTTGGGGAGTGAGGAAGGATGGGGACACTCTGATAGGTGGGTAGTGGTATCTTATCATGGTTTTGACTTGCATTTCCCTAATGATTAATGAGACCAAACATCTCTTCACATACTTTTTTGCCATCTATATATTGCTTTCAGTGGAATGTCTTTTTATGTCTTTTCTCCTTTTTCTAATTGGATTGCTGTCCTTGGTTGAATATGTCATTTACAAATATTTTATTCCACTCTGTAGCTTGTTTTTTCATCCTTTTAACAGGGTCTTTTTGTTGTAGAGAAAAAGTTTTTAATTTTGATGAAGTCCAGTTTATCAATTTTTCCTTTGATGGATCATGCTTTTGATGTCTAGTTTAAGAAATCTCTTTGTCTAGCCCTATATTCTGAAGGTTATCTCCTAGGTTTTCTTTTCTTTTTCCCTAAAAGTATTATAGTTTTATATGTCACATTAAAGTTTGTGAACCATTTTAGGTTGATTTTTATATTCATTCTGTCAGATAATTTTAACATCTCTATTATCTCAGTGTTGACATCTCTTGTCGTTTTTCGTTCAGTTTGAGATCTTCTTGGGTTTTTGTATGACGAGTGATTTTCAGTTGAAATCTGGACATTTTTGTATTATAAGACTTCAGATCTTATTTAAACCTTCTGTTTCACATGGCTTTATGTGACACTACTTAGCAAGGAAAGGGTTAGGATGCCAACTCACGGTGGGCAGTTGGAGGCAGAAATCCAGGCTCCTTACCTTGGCTTCACTGACAGACGAGTGATCATGAAAATACCTGCCCCCTATTTGACTCTCCATTCTGGAGACAGGTGTTGGGGTATCCCATCACAGCCTTGTAAAGAGGGAAATCTGGACTCCCCATTTGGCTCTTGCTGGTTTGAAAACAGCCAGATTTTTGTGATGTTGAGCTACAGTAGAGAAGTGACTGCTAAAGGTTTTGTCTTGTTAAATTTACCCTTTCCTGGTGCTTTGGCTTAAGAGAGCAGGCTCTCTGGGAGGTGCCGAGTGGAGGTGGGGGTTGGGGGAGTGGTTAGGGAGATTGTTGCAATTAATGTTATTTCAAGGAGGCCAGCTTCTTCAACTCCAGGGGCAGAATATCGGGGGCAAAAAGAAAACCCAGAGACTGCAGCACCCTGTCCTTCCTTGGGTCTGAGGTCTCTAGCAGGCCTGTTCTCTTTCCACTTTCCAGAGTCATCTTGTTTGTTTTATATATAATGGAGGGGTTTTTGTTGTACTTGGCAGAAGGAATTGGGAAAAGCATATATACTCCAGCTTCCCAAAAGCAGAAGAAAGTCTCCTTCATTTTGGTTTTGCTGGTGATATTTCAACTGCTTCCTGGCAATACAGCTCCAAGACTGTCCTAAAATTATAATGGCCGCCCAAACAAAATCACAGGAAATGCTCCATGTGGTCAAAGACTGCCCAAGGTCAAAAGCTAAAACACTTTGTCAGACTACTTTGTTTCTGTCAACAGGGTTGAAACTGTCAAATTTTTCTGGGCCATGCATGACCTGTAGGTCTTCACAGCGTAATGTTGTAGTTCAGTTGCTCAGTTGGGTCCTACTCTTTGCAACCCCCTGGACTGTAGCCTTCTAGGCTCCTCTGTCCATAGGATTTCCCCACAAGAATACTGGAGTGGGTTGCCATTTCCTCCTCCAGGAGATCTTCCCCACCTAGGGATCGAACCTGTGTCTCCTCCTTGGCAGGTGCATTCTTTACCAGTGAGTCACCTGGGAAGTCTTCACAGTATAATAATCAATGCAAATTGAGAGACTTGAGAAGGCAGTGAGTGATGCTTATGGGTGGGTTTGGGCAGACAGGGGGTTTGTCCGGTTTGCTATAATTTTAGGAAAATCACATAAAGTGAAACCTTTCCCACACATAGCTGTTTTGTGGCCCTTGCCATGTACTAAACCAAACTCTGGGTATGTGGGATGAAATTTGTAAGAAATGTGCACTTAAATAATTTGGTATCTTAGATTTTATAGATTTTATGCTTCAAGATAGATTTTTTTTCAAGTCCTCAGGCAGACCTGGTCTGAATAGTCTTCCCTTTGATTACCTGTGCATGCTCTTGGGCAAGCTTCTGTTTAATTGCCTTTAAAACAGATGAGTAATAAGTAATTGTACTTACCTCAACGTGAGTTTGAAGGTTTCATCAAATCTATAGAAGTGTTTAAGCAATATCAGTACATTTTGCTGCTGCTAAGTTGCTTCAGTCATGTCTGACTCTGTGAGACCTCACAGACGGCAGCCTACCCGGCTCTCCCGTCCCAGGGATTCTCCAGGCAAGNTTTTTTTTTTCTTTTACTTAAAGAAATAGAGGGTTTCCCAGGTGTCTCAATAGTAAAAACCCCACCTACCAATCCAGGAGGTGCAGGTTTGATTCCTGGGTCAGGAAGATCCCCTGGAGGAGGAAAAGGCAACCCACTGCAGTATTCTTGTCTGGGAAGTCCCATGGACAGAGTGGGGTACAGACCATGATGTCGCAAAAGAGTTGGGCAGGACTTAGGGACTAAACAACAAACAGCAACAAAATAGAAAGCCCACCCTGGCTGTCCTGCCAGGGTTGAATGCCTTAAGGATGGCCATCTTGTATTGCGTTTTATTTTCTCTGCTTTCAGAGCTGAGATTTACCTGGTTCTTCCTGCCAAGCTCTGGGTTTGGGAGGCAAAGTTACTCAATTTCTTTTAACAAACAAAGGTTAAAGATTGTATGAAAAAACTTCCTAATACATGTAATAGTTGTACTGCCTCATTAAAGAAAAGAAGAGCAAGCTATTAATTTCTCATAATCTGGTGGAATTTCATGTGTAAAATGCCACCTACCTCACAGGGTTAGCTTTGTGTATTTGGTAACTCTTTGGTCTATAGTAAATGCTCAAAACATGTTGTTTTTTCTTAAAACCACTGGAGATTCATTATAGGTTTGAAAGTTTGCAGGAGTTTGTTTTCAATTTTTTGTCCTGTCTTCTCATATTTTTCTGAAATTTTTATTTTATGATAATTTGAGTCACATGCAGTTGTGAAAAATAATACAGATATTCCATGTTCCTTTTATCCAGTTTCCCTAATGGTATTGTTTTTCAGAACTATATCACAGTATCACAACTAGGATATCGACAGTAATGCAGTCAAGATGCAGAATATTCCACCACCCCAAGAATCCCCTGTCTTTGCCCTCTTATAGCCAAACTCAATTCTCTCCCATCTTCACCTCCTTCTTAAGCCTGTCAACCGCAAAATTTGTTCTCCTTTTCTTGTTATTTTGTCATTTTAAGAATACTCTACTTGAGTTACTTTGCTGTACAACAGAGAGTTGGTACAATGTTGTAAATCAAATATGATTTTTAAAAAAATTTTTAAAAGAATGTTACACAAGTAGAACCATACAGTATATAACTTTTGTGATTGGCTTTTTTTTTTTTTTTTTAACTCAGCTTAATCCTCTAGAAATTCATCCAGGTCATTGTGTATGTGTATATATACATATATATAAATATATATATCTGTTCCTTTTTCTTGCTCTGTAGTTTTCATGGTGTAGATGTACTATACCAAAGGCCATCTTGTTTCCAGAATTTCGCTGTTACTAACAAAGCTACTATAGACATTTGCATGCAAGTTTTTATATAAGTATAAGTCTTCATTTCTCTAGGATAAATACTCCCAGGAGTCTGGTTGCTGGATTGTATGGTAGTAGCCTATTTTGGTCTTTAATAAATGGCCTTACCTATTTCCATAATGGATGTGTAACTTTACATTCTCATATAGGCAGTGTATAATGAGTGACCCAATTTCTCAGAACCTCATAAGCATTTAGTGTTGTCGCTTTGGGGAGTGAGGAAGGATGGGGACACTCTGATAGGTGGGTAGTGGTATCTTATCATGGTTTTGACTTGCATTTCCCTAATGATTAATGAGACCAAACATCTCTTCACATACTTTTTTGCCATCTATATATTGCTTTCAGTGGAATGTCTTTTTATGTCTTTTCTCCTTTTTCTAATTGGATTGCTGTCCTTGGTTGAATATGTCATTTACAAATATTTTATTCCACTCTGTAGCTTGTTTTTTCATCCTTTTAACAGGGTCTTTTTGTTGTAGAGAAAAAGTTTTTAATTTTGATGAAGTCCAGTTTATCAATTTTTCCTTTGATGGATCATGCTTTTGATGTCTAGTTTAAGAAATCTCTTTGTCTAGCCCTATATTCTGAAGGTTATCTCCTAGGTTTTCTTTTCTTTTTCCCTAAAAGTATTATAGTTTTATATGTCACATTAAAGTTTGTGAACCATTTTAGGTTGATTTTTATATTCATTCTGTCAGATAATTTTAACATCTCTATTATCTCAGTGTTGACATCTCTTGTCGTTTTTCGTTCAGTTTGAGATCTTCTTGGGTTTTTGTATGACGAGTGATTTTCAGTTGAAATCTGGACATTTTTGTATTATAAGACTTCAGATCTTATTTAAACCTTCTGTTTCACATGGCTTTATGTGACACTACTTAGCAAGGAAAGGGTTAGGATGCCAACTCACGGTGGGCAGTTGGAGGCAGAAATCCAGGCTCCTTACCTTGGCTTCACTGACAGACGAGTGATCGATCATGAAAATACCTGCCCCCTATTTGACTCTCCATTCTGGAGACAGGTGTTGGGGTATCCCATCACAGCCTTGTAAAGAGGGAAATCTGGACTCCCCATTTGGCTCTTGCTGGTTTGAAAACAGCCAGATTTTTGTGATGTTGAGCTACAGTAGAGAAGTGACTGCTAAAGGTTTTGTCTTGTTAAATTTACCCTTTCCTGGTGCTTTGGCTTAAGAGAGCAGGCTCTCTGGGAGGTGCCGAGTGGAGGTGGGGGTTGGGGGAGTGGTTAGGGAGATTGTTGCAATTAATGTTATTTCAAGGAGGCCAGCTTCTTCAACTCCAGGGGCAGAATATCGGGGGCAAAAAGAAAACCCAGAGACTGCAGCACCCTGTCCTTCCTTGGGTCTGAGGTCTCTAGCAGGCCTGTTCTCTTTCCACTTTCCAGAGTCATCTTGTTTGTTTTATATATAATGGAGGGGTTTTTGTTGTACTTGGCAGAAGGAATTGGGAAAAGCATATATACTCCAGCTTCCCAAAAGCAGAAGAAAGTCTCCTTCATTTTGGTTTTGCTGGTGATATTTCAACTGCTTCCTGGCAATACAGCTCCAAGACTGTCCTAAAATTATAATGGCCGCCCAAACAAAATCACAGGAAATGCTCCATGTGGTCAAAGACTGCCCAAGGTCAAAAGCTAAAACACTTTGTCAGACTACTTTGTATCTGTCAACAGGGTTGAAACTGTCAAATTTTTCTGGGCCATGCATGACCTGTAGGTCTTCACAGCGTAATGTTGTAGTTCAGTTGCTCAGTTGGGTCCTACTCTTTGCAACCCCCTGGACTGTAGCCTTCTAGGCTCCTCTGTCCATAGGATTTCCCCACAAGAATACTGGAGTGGGTTGCCATTTCCTCCTCCAGGAGATCTTCCCCACCTAGGGATCGAACCTGTGTCTCCTCCTTGGCAGGTGCATTCTTTACCAGTGAGTCACCTGGGAAGTCTTCACAGTATAATAATCAATGCAAATTGAGAGACTTGAGAAGGCAGTGAGTGATGCTTATGGGTGGGTTTGGGCAGACAGGGGGTTTGTCCGGTTTGCTATAATTTTAGGAAAATCACATAAAGTGAAACCTTTCCCACACATAGCTGTTTTGTGGCCCTTGCCATGTACTAAACCAAACTCTGGGTATGTGGGATGAAATTTGTAAGAAATGTGCACTTAAATAATTTGGTATCTTAGATTTTATAGATTTTATGCTTCAAGATAGATTTTTTTTCAAGTCCTCAGGCAGACCTGGTCTGAATAGTCTTCCCTTTGATTACCTGTGCATGCTCTTGGGCAAGCTTCTGTTTAATTGCCTTTAAAACAGATGAGTAATAAGTAATTGTACTTACCTCAACGTGAGTTTGAAGGTTTCATCAAATCTATAGAAGTGTTTAAGCAATATCAGTACATTTTGCTGCTGCTAAGTCGCTTCAGTCATGTCTGACTCTGTGAGACCTCACAGACGGCAGCCTACCCGGCTCTCCCGTCCCAGGGATTCTCCAGGCAAGAATACTGGGGTGGGTTGCCATTTCCTTCTCCAGTACATGAAAGTGAAAGTGAAGTCGTATCAGACTCCTAGTGATCCCGTGGACTGCAGCCTACCAGGCTCCTCCATCCATGGGACTTTCCCGGCAAGAGTACTGGAGTGGGTTGCCATTGCCTTCTCCATCAGTACATTTTAGCCATTAGTAATTATGGTAGCAACACCAGTCCATAATATTATTATTGTAGAAGTAATATCTATGTTGTTACTGTTATTGAATGAATCGAGTTCGGCTGCTTGCCATTTGCAAGATCAATTACACACTCACATATGGTAGAAAAGAAAGATGCCTTTAATCAAAATGCCAGCCATCTGGGGAGATGGTGAACTCAGCATCCCCCAAAACGACCTCCAAAGATTCTGCTCAGCAACAAAAGCTTTTAAAAGAAACAAGGAAGTAACCTCAGTTCATCATTGAGATAGCGTGTCAGAATCACCACCATTCTTCAACTGTGTGCAGACTTGTCCAACCCTTGTGATCTTGTTCATACAGTTTGGTCACACATTTTGTTATCTTGTTCATACAGTTTGGTCACACATTTTGTTCAGATTACTGAAGGGAAAGCTAGAGAAGAGATCTGGTCATTTGTTCATTACTTATTCTTCATTTCTACTTCTTTGATCTACAGAAAGAACGGACAAGTTAGGCAAACTATTGTGTGATTAAAAGATTTGAAAGGTGTGTTGGGTTGGGATTGAGTAGATCATGAGGGTGCCTGGTTTAAAAGTTAGTTATAGTGTATCTCTGCTAAAGTGACAAGGAAAAGGGGCTTCCTGCTGAAGGCAGTTTCCTATAAGAGCTGCTTTATTGGTGTTTATTATTGTTCAGTTGCTAAGTCGTGTCCGACTCGTGATCCAACGGACTGTAGCCCTCCAGGTCCTCTGTCCTTGGGATTTCCCAGGCAAGAATACCGTAATGGCTTGCTGGTTCCTTCTCCAGGGGATTTTCCTGACCCAGGGATTGAACCTGCATCTACTTCATTGGCAGGCAGATTTTTTACTACTGAGCCACCAGAAAAGCCCCTTAAGGAGCTACTTATTTGTTAACTAATTCTAAGGTGAGAAATAGGTCCTGATCATTGGCAAGGTTATTTCTCTGGGCACTGAAGATCTAATTTCTTCATCTTTCTGAATTAGAGAACAGGTTCTCTGAATAGGGAGCTTTTCCATGGCAGTCCTACCTTGAGCACCTTTCTGCGTTTACAGAAAAAGTGCCCACTATAAGCGGACATGCTGTGGGTAAAAGCCGGTCCCACCGTGTGTCATGGTGAAGTGTTTCAGCTCTCTGCAGTGCCACATCTTCACCCTGTCTCCTGGTAACACCAACAGGGCAACTGGCTTCCACTCCTGTCATAACTCTGGATAATAGTAGCCTTATTTTTACCATCTAAATGGGTTGTACTTTTTGTTCTTCTACCAACTGCTGTTTAAGCTTTAAAATACTCTCACTAGTTGGAGGGAGTTGGGGAGAGTAGAGCACCATTGTCGGAGAAGGCAATGGCACCCCACTCCAGCACTCTTGCCTGGAAAATCCCATGGATGGAGGAGTCTGGTGGGCCACAGTCCATGGGGTTGCTAAGAGTTGGACATGACTAGTGACTTCACTTTCACTTTTCACTTTCATGCATTGGAGAAGGCAATGGCAACCCACTCCAATGTTCTTGCCTGGAGAATCCCAGGGACGGGGGAGCCTCATGGGCTGCCATCTATGGGGTCACACAGAGTCGGACACAACTGAAGCGACTTAGCAGCAGCAGCAGACCACCGTTGTAATCAGTTCCTTTCAAACATCTCATTGTACATGGAAGCAGATTTTATAAAGAGGCATATATGGCCATTTGTTCACCCCCGCAACTATTGGACTCTAGAGTTCCTTACCGTTGGCAAATGCATCTGTGTGCATAGTTCTGTTCAGCACCATTTATAGTGTGGGTGACTCAGTTCAGCAGGAGCCATGTCTAAGACATAGCTCTACATTTGTCTAAAGTTTTTGTGTGCTATGGACTGTGTTTGAGGGAAGAAGAAGGCAGAATTCTGTAAGGGGGAATTCTGGGGGAAATTTGGGTATATATAATGGAAGGTTTCTTGAAGACCTTATAGCCATCTACTAATCTTATTCCCAGGTATTGGTGGAAATGGCCATTATACTCAATTTAGTTGTAATATGGATGCAACCACTGTGGCGTGGAGTTCTTGCTAAAGGTGATTTGTACTTAAATTCCAAATTAATATGAATTGAACCTTGGCCGACAATAATTTTTTATTTTTAACAAATTATGAGTCTATGGCTTTCATGCAGACACTTAAAGTCTCTTAAAATTACAGGTGAAAAATATGTCAGTGAAATATTGGACATCTCGGCCTTTCAACAGGGTTAAATGTTCCTAAACTGATGAAGTAAATAAATAAAATGACATTGTAAGGTAGATATTGGAATTGACAACGTGTCTTAAATGTGCCAGGATGAGAGATTAGCATGACAAGTTGTTTGCATTGGGCCTAAACCGGATGTGACAGAGATAAATAGTCAATAATATGGATTCAGAGAGAGATTCTCTTAGTACAGTGACTGCAAATATTTAATGAAAATCTTCTCATTTTTGAGTAATTTTTATGATTTACTAAAATCATTAAAAATAATGTCATTTAAGATATATCATTATTCATAGACAGAATGTATGTTGAAATAAATAGTCTAAGAATGTTAATCTCGTAGATACATTGGAGATAGTGTGGTTAAGATGTAGAAAAACCAAAGATGAAAAATGGAATGCATTTCCACTAACCAGATTTGTATTTTCAGGTTGAGACATAAGAGCAGCTAAAAAGTGCAGACATTAACAAAGTAATATATTGAGCTTAGAGGGTATTTCTGCTAACCCACACTGGTGAGCTCTTACATATTTGCCCTAAAAAGTGTGTAGAAATATTAATTTGTCATATCTCTGTGTTGCAAATTATTATTCACATGCAAGGAGTCAACTTACATCTCTTGGTACCGTGTGTGTGTGCGCGTGCCTGCACTCAGTTGCTCAGTCATGTCTAACTCTTGCAATCCAGTGGTCTATAGTCCACTAGGCTCCTCCATCCATGGAATTTTCCAGTTAAGAATACTGGAGTGGGTTGCCATATCCTCCTCCAGGGGATCCTCCCAACCCAGGGATTAAACCTGCATCTCTTGCATCACCTGCACTGACAGTAAATTCTTTACCACTAACGTGGCCATAAAGTAGCATCCTTGGCCTCCCATGGCCTTGGTGGCTTTGACGGTCTTGACTTAGCTACTGCTATTGGTAAATTCCACTTCTCTGAGCTTTTAGTCTAAAGGTGCACATAAAGTCTATAATATTTTCCCATGTAAACTCAAAGAATCCAATTCCCAGTTACACTGCATTTCTCTAAATCCCCATTCACTTACCAGTGGTTACCTCTCTTATTGTGCTTATAGTGTTTTAAACGTACTTCAGTTCAGTTCAGTCNCAAAAGTCAAAAAATATATTGTTCTGCATGGAGAAGTTCATATCGCAGACTGCATTGACCCTGAGCTAACATCTCTTTATTCAGATTACTATCCAGTTGTCCCAGCACCATTTATGCAAAGTCTATTCGTAACCCCTCTGCTGATTTGATGGCCACCGTGAGCTAGAATTTGGGGTTTCCTTCATGCACTTTCTCCACAGGCATGCTTATTTATCCAATACTACTTTCTCACGAGACTGTAACTGACATGAGGGCAAGTACTGTGTCTATTTAAATTGCCCATATTCTCAGAGCTTAGAATAGTGCCTGGCACATAGGAGGTACTCAGTATATGTTTGTTGTATTCAGAATGTTTATGAAGTCCTAGGAAAAGATTTCCCTTTTTCCCACAAATGTGTTTGAATATAATTAAGTATTTTAATATAATAGTAAATATTTAGCAGAACATGAAAATAAAGAAATCATGGTAGACAATATACAATATTATGTGGCTCATTTGAGGCCCATAAAGGTTCCCTTAAGCAAAGTGTTAACATAGTTTAACCAAAAACATTTGATTCAGTCTAGATGTTAGCAAGAGTCAATTGAAATGTTAATGTCTTAGAATACTTCCAAGTGTTATTATGCATAAATAAGATCAAATCAATTTTTATATACAGTAGATACAGGGGCTTTGAAGATGCGATGTGCATTTCATTCTTTTATCCATTTCTAAGTAACCTCAGAGGCCCCAAAATATCTAACCTGTTGTAATTTTTCTGGGTAGCATGATTTTGAAATAGAACCAAATCACCTAGCTCAGCCTAGTCCACCAGGCTCCCACATCTGCTTTTCAGTACAATTTTACGGTTCTCTCACTGATGTTGGACTTCATTTGATCCTCACAACAATCATACTAAATGGGGTATTCTGTCCTTTTTACAGATAAAATCAAATATAATTGTACATTATGAGTGGCAAAGAATTGGGAGATTTGTAAAAATCTCAGAATATATTCGTTGTAAATGTCAATAATCTACTGTATTTTAAAAGTACAGAATTCCATTGTAGAATTATTAATACATTTAAACAACTTTATTTCATCCTTCATTGGCAAAACAGCATCATGAACAGAAAAATAGCATGCAACTTCAATAATTAGACAAATATTGATTACATCTCAAAAACCAGACATCTATGAGACAGTAAATAGCTAACTAAACATTAAATAATAACAACCTATTTTAAAACAGTTTTAATGGTTAAAATAAAAAAACAAGATCTCTCTCCTCTATTTAGCAACTGGTGCTAGATTTCCCCATTCCTTATTATTCAGGTAACTATTATACGGATGTATATACATATGTACGTGTGGCATTTTTCCTTTTTTTAAAGGCACTGAATTTAAAATTCTTAATTCTAGGCAAAGCAAACTCTTTAAGAATAAAAGGTTCTGTCATACATACTTTACCATACTGTTCAAAAGAAAGAACACATTACTGGAAGGTAAAAGATGTAGATTTAACCCAACTGTTAACATGAATTCATTATGTTATTATTCCAAATGAATTTGTACAAGTCACACAGCTTCTCTGGTTATGTGATGAACTTGCAAACTAAGGGAAATTTGCAAGTACATCCTTAGTGTCCACTCAATTTAAATAATCTAAAATCCTACTCTTCTATGATCTGTCTCTAAGCAGACCACTCTTTATGACTGTCCAAATTAAAATTGTCACTATCAGCTGATTACATTTGCCAGAATAAACACTAGCAATAAAAGAGTATCTTAATTTTAATATCTATGGCAGACTTTTAAAAAACAAAAACAAATAAAAATTGAGTGAGACTGAAAGACTCCTGCAAAACAACTTTCTAATAGAAGAGAATATAATTTCATGTTGCAGTTATATACATAACAGAATTTCAGCTGAACACCTTAAGTTCATTTGATTCTGTAAAATAGACCAAATCAATAAACCTAATTTTTCTTGGAAATTGTATAGATTTTGCAGCAAGTGTTAAACTGCCATATCCAAGAGTCTGAAAAATACATGTTATTATTAAACAGTATAAATCTGCCAGGTGCCTTAAAAAGAGCTGATAAAAGCTAGCTCCATTTGACCTTATGATGTTGCATAGAGTTCTTGGAATCCAAGAGTTTAATTCCACTGGCACGTGCAGTCTATAGGTTCCTGGAGAGTGTGCAGGACTTCAGTGCCATTGCCTGAGCAATGGAGTGGCACAGTCAAGTTGCGCACCCCGTTTTCACGGCAACACTTACAGAATCTCAGGTGGCTCTCAATATTGATGTTATATATGGTAGCTGATGGGCATTTTCCATCGCAAGATGCAACATTTATCTGTAAGGAGAGACAATGAGAAAAATGTCTTTAACCTTTTAAAACAGTGATATTGATTCCACTAAGGTAGAGTCCCTTGGATAGCAAGGAGATCCAGCCAGTCCTTCCTAAAGGAAATCAGTCCTGAATATTCATTGGAAGGACTGATGCTGAAGCTGAAACTCCAATACTTTGGCCACCTGATGAGAAGAACTAACTCATTTGAAAAGACCCTGATGCTGGGAAAGATTGAAGGCGGGAGGAGAAGGGGACGACAGAGGATGAGATGGTTGGATGGCATCACCGACTCAATGGACATGAGTTTGAGTAAACTCTGGGAGTCGGTGATGGACAGGGAGGACTGGCATGCTGCAGTCCATGCGGTTGCAAAGAGTTGGACATGACTGAGCAATTGAACTAAACTGAAGGTAGCATATTGATTGTCCAAGATGGCAATCTGACATAACTCAATGTATGAAATGTGCACACATAACTAGACAGATCTGTGGAACGTATTAATCACAATCTAATGATTCTATTTAAGTTGTATTATATCACAACTAAGTAGACTACAGAATCATATAGGTCTTATAAAAGTTGGCAAACTTAGACATAAAACTATTTTTGCTAATTAAAATTGCATACTTAAGATCGCGGCTGCAAAGAGTTAGACGTGACTGAGCAATTGAACTACATTGAAGGTAGCATATTGATTGTCCAAGATGGCAATCTGACATAACTCAAAGTATGAAATGTGCACACATAACTAGACAGATCTGTGGAATGTATTAATCACAATCTAATGATTCTATTTAAGTTGTTTTATATCACAACTAAGTAGACTACAGAATCATATAGGTCTTATAAAAGTTGGCAAACAGACATAAAACTATTTTTGCTAATTAAAATTGCATACTTAAGACAATGTGTGGTCAAGTATATTTAGACTTAAATTTCCATTTAAGTCTGAAATCATCATTCAGAACTGTTGATTATTTATGCCAAGAATAAATTCATACTTCTTCACAAACAGAATATTTCACCATTAGAATGTAGGGATAATCTCAAAGTTAAATATTTTAAGTGTTGGCATTTTGTTTGCCTACAAACTTACCAGTGATGACACACATATACTTCTGGAAAGACACAGACCCTTTACATAACAAATTATATTTATCCACTTACAGAGCTTTGACTTATACAGTCCTGCTTCCTTATCATTGACTTAATAATCACTTTCTGGCATATTCTTTCTTCTCGTTTACCTAATAAAATATAGAATGTATTTATTCATCCAAAGGTTCACGTCAAATTGTTTCTTAATTCAATTAAACATATGAATATATTTATAATTGAAAACATATATTTATATGAAATAAATTTATATAATGAGATAGTTGAAATTTTACTCTTATGTAGTTTATGTTCAATATTTATTTTTAATTTCTAAATAGATTTTCTAGCCTTATATTTATCTCTTTACCTTATTGTCTTATAATAATTATTATGATCATAAATCAAACATATTCTACACATGGAGTAATGCTAACATCAATCTGTGTGTGCAGTGTATATTTTAATATTATATATAAAAAATCAACCATGTTATATATAGGTAAATATGTACATAAGATATACATACATATATAAATCTCTTTTAAAATATAAATTGATAGATTTAAGATCACTTTATCTTAATGGATATTAATGTAAAATTATGCATAAATGTAACTGAATTGTTACCAACCATGTTGAAATGTATGGATGATTCATTTGTACTCTGCATAGAAGTTAAATAAGCAGGGTGACAATATACAGCCTTGATGTACTCCTTTTCCTATTATACTTAAAAGTAGGTAAATTCTTTGTTGAGCAAAAGTTTCACTGAAAACAAATATTTTGTTAGAAATGCATCAGGAAATGCAGCAATAATGATTTTGTGTGTGTGGGTTTGTGCTCATTCACTAAGTTCTGTCTGACTCTTTGTGACCCCATGGACTGAAGCCCTCTGATTTCCTCTGTCCATTGTATTTTCCAGGCAAGAGTTGTGGAGTGTGTTGCCATTTCCTTCTCCCTCAGATCTTCCTAACCAAGGGATCTAACCCACCCATATCTCCTATGTCTCCTGCTTTGGTGGGCATATTCTTTTCCCTCTGAGTCACCAGGGAAGCCTGATAATTTTATAAGTCCTCAAATCTATGGATGCTATACATTTTTTTCTTTTCATTATTAATTTTTAAGATTTGGATTTTATAGGAGTCAGTTGCATAGCACCCAAGCACAAAAGAATCACAATTAACTTTAACTGTTCTTAGACTTGTGGTTGCTGAGGGAAGTGGGGGTGAAAGGGGAGGGATGGATTGGGAATTTGGGGTTAGCAAGATACAAACTAGTATATACAAGATGGATAAACAAATTGTCCTCCTGTATAGCACAATGGACTATCTTCAATATCCTGTGATAAGCCATAATGGAAAAGAATATGACAAAAGATGTTTATACATTCTATGTAACAATCACTTTGCTGTACAACAGAAATTAATACATTGTAAATCAACTATATTTCAATAAAAATTTTAAAAATTAACTGGTCTTAAAAGGAGATTGAAACCAACATTATGCTGTGTATGGCTTTCTCTACACCTAGCAAGTTAGCTGATAGGCTCTCTAATGAGCTGGAGAAGATCATAGGAATTCAAATATTGAGCAGGAAGTTATAGGAAGAGCTTGGAGTATAAAAAGCTGGAAATAACTCCAATTCTGTCAATTTCTTTTTAGCCCACCAAACCTATATTTTACTTTATTTCAATTAGTATTCCCTGCACTGTACAGCAGAAATTAGTACAACATTGTAATCAACTACAATTAAAAAAAAGAAAGAAAAAAATTGGTATTATATTCCCTACCTTATAACACTGATATGAAGCTTAAATGATACAATGAACCAAGGCACAGTAAATGCTTAATAAACAGTCAGAAGCCTCATTGCCTCACCTTCTTTAAGTGTATGTGGTTATTGCCCTACTGAAAAGCTTCCACCTAAGTTTAAAAAAAAAAAAAACAACACTCTAAATTATAAAATGCATGTGTACCAAGTAAATGATCATCATCACAGGGAGAAATTTTGACTATAATATCATGGTTAATTTAGATTAAGACAAACAATATCATAGGGTAAATTTGAATCATAGTGGGTTTTTTTCTTCAAGTGTTCTATTTGAGAGCACTTTGAGAGTTGAAAGTTAAGTTGTTGATGATGTTTTATGTACTTGCTAAAAAAATATGCTTGCTCTTTTTTTTTCGTTAGGGGGAGTTTGTTGCTTGTCTCCTGTCCCTATTACGGCAAATGACAGATAGACATTATCAGCAGCTTCTTGATAGTTTCAATACAAAAGAAGAACTAAGGGTAAGTGACATTATATGGTGTTCTTTAGTATATCTTTTTAGTTTCTCTTTTTCTTATTTATCATCATTCAGATAATTTTTTTACCATTGCTTTATCTGATTCCATTAAATTCTATTTTTTATCAGATTTATCCACAGATTTGCTCTTCTGTAAATTGACTCTGAAGTTTCTGTACCCAAGCCAAGAAGTTAACTCTTATTTTGGATAAGCATATAAGATTTGAAACACCTATCATCAAAGTCCAATAAAGTAACCTAGAAATAGAGTAACAAGACTAATGAGACAAAATCAAATAGACTAAGTCTATTAGTGGTGATGTTGCCTTAGTAGAAAATAAGGGAGAATATATTATCTTAATAGAAATAAGCTTAATATAAAATAAGGGAGAATATGTTTTAGCTGATTTCATCCTGCTAAAGCCACATGAGAAGTTCTGGCTACAACATTCTGACTAGGGAGGCAGAGTTTATATTTTATATTCTCTATAGGCTGTAGTCTAATCATTATGCTATGCTACTCTGACAGTCTAACATTAAATAGAAAATATTAATGTCTGGTTTGTAAAAGTCTGATCTTTGCTAAGATTTAGGGAACCTTATTGCTTCCTTCCTTTAAGGCTTCCTGGTGTGCTGCAGTCCATGGGGTCGCAAAGAGTTGTATACAGATGGCAACTAAACAACAATGCTTCCTTTATGGTGTTCACTAAAATCTTAGAAGTTGATTGTCTTCAGTCATAGGAATGATCTGTCATCTGTCATTAATTATCTTTATTTCTCTTCCATTGCTTCATTTTCCAGACAGCTTTATACGTAAACCATCAAAATGGAAGGGTTTCTCTATGCTGGTGAAACCACCCTCCTTCTCAGATGGGACTCGAACCCACAATTTCTGACGGAGGGAACTCAAAACCTTTCTTTCCTATTAAAACTGCTCACCTTCTCACCTGAACTAACTTAGGCTCAGGTTCTTTTGTTTTGTCACAGAAAGAATTCCAGCAAGAGGCGAAGTGATAGGCAAACAGAGTTCATCAGCATAAGATGCTTGTGAGAGATACAAGTGGGCCAGCAAGAGTGCAACCCCAAGAACAAAGAGGGCTACCTTTTCTGTAATCAAAGAAAAAGTGGGGAAAAGACCACCTTCTTCCTCATTTAGGGGTAGATATAAAGGTTTTACATCATCAGTTCTGCCTTTGAACCTCGTGTGGTCTGAGACTGTCATGGCACTATTAAGTCACATGTAGATTAGCAAAAGGGTGTTGCTGCTGCTGCTGCTGCTCCTACTGCGTTCCTTCAGTCCAACTCTGTGCGACTCCATAGACGGCAGCCCACCAGGCTCTGCTGTCCCTGGGATTGTCCAGGCAAGAACACTGGAGTGGGTTGCCATTTCCTTCTCCAATGCATGAAAGTGAAAAGTGAAAGCAAAGTCACTCAGTCATGTCTGACTCGCAGCGACCCCAGGGAATGCAGACTACCAGGCTCCTCAGTCCATGGGATTTTCCAGGAAAGAGTACTGGAGTGGATTGCCATTGCCTTCTCCTGCAAAAGGGTGTTAACATATACTAAAATATAGTAATTCATCTCAGATTTTGGTATAATATCCTCTTTCAAATATTTTCTTTCACCTGTATTCCTGTCTTGACTACATACAGAAATGCTGCTCTTCAAAGACCATTAATTTCCTGACTTCGTGTAACGTATCTATTGTCTTGTGTTTTAACTATCATGACTTGTTCACAAGTCGAGTGTGCCTTGCACTTGAATGCATCTGATCTTCCTTAAAGATTGTATAGATTGTTGCTAGGTTACTGTCTTTTTTTGAGTGATTAGCCTATAACAGCCTCACAAACCCTATTAAAATTGTTTGTCTTTAATCCTCTAGTGAGATTTCTAAACTATTTCATTTTCCTCTTCTGTCCCTATCACTAGGGATAAAGAACTATAAGACAGTGGATATAGTTACACTGTAAGAATTGCATGATTAAAAGCCTTCATGGTGTCAATGGTTAGGGAAAAAGTGGAAACAGTGTCAGATTTCATTTTGGGGGCACCAGAATCACTGCAGATGGGGACTGCAGCCATGAAATTAAAAGATGCTTGCTCCTTGGAAGAAAAACTATGGCAAACCTAGACAGTGTATTAAAGAATAGAGAGATCACTTTGCCGACAAAGGTCCATATAGTCAAAGCTATGGTTTTTCCAGTAGTTATGTATGGATGTGAAAGTTGGACCAGAAAGAAGACTGAGTGCTGAAGAATTAATACTTTTGAACTGTGGTGCTGAAGAAGACTCTTGAGAGTCCCTTGGACATCAGGGAGATCAAACCAGTCCATCCTAAAGGAAATCAGTCCTGAATACTCATTGGAAGGACTGGTGCTGAAGTTGAAGCTCCAATACTTTGGCCACCTGATGCAAAGAGCCGACTTGTTGGAAAAGACCCTGATGCTAGGAAAGATTGAGGACAAGAGGAGAAGGATGCAGTAGAGGATGAGATGGACTCATCTCATCATCTGACTCATTGGACATGAGTTTGAGCAAACTCCGTGAAGAACAGGAAAGCGTGACGTGCTGCAGTCCATGGGGTCGCAGATTGTTGGACATGAGTTAGTGACTGAACAATTGTGTCTTAGAGCAATATTCATAGTTTTAATATAGACAGTGCATAAGGATATCTTGTATTTGACTTTTAAATGTTGTATGATCTCAGATGAATTTTTCAGTTACCTTGGATCAGTTTACAAGCTGAGTCATATGAAACAAAGAATAGATTTGGGCAGGTGTAATCTATTTGACAGTTGATTAGCATATGTCCAAGCCTGAAAATATCATGTTTTTCATGCTTGTATTAATATTTAATCTTGAGGTTAGAATTTAAAATGGATAGATGGATCTTTTCTACTCTACATACAGAAATCCATGTGATTAAAAAGGAAAATAATTGTGCAGTTATGAATTTTCATCACAAGTTGAATATTTAACACAGCTGAGGAATCATTAGGTTTTACAAAGTTTATAACTTTTTACTTCAAAATTCACATAGGAAAAGATTACGTATTTTCACATAGCCTGGGAATTAAAAAAAAAAAAAATGTGGAAAAGCATACGCCAAAAAAGCATTGTTTAATCTAGGTATTGAGTTTTATGCTTTAATATTCATGTTAACAATAATAAAGCAAATGAAAATAATGAGTGGAGTGTTTCATGTGACTGACTTTTTCAAAAGACACATGTCCCTCTTCAAAATAGTGGGGCCTAAAAACAAAACAAAACTGGACTATAAGGTCAGGAAAATTATTTAATGATATTGCTTCATCTATCCTTTAGGAAATATAGATTGAGCAATTCAGGCATACCAAGTGCTATCAGTGTTGTTACGTAACCAGCAACAAAGAGCCTAGTTCCTGTTGGGGGTGGAATCAAACAGCTAATGGGCAGTGACGTAGGCAAATGAGAGTGGTGAAGACACGGGGTCAACACACAGTGCTTCGGAGCATCTAGGAATTGCAGCCAGCCCAAACTCAAGGCTAAAGGAAAACTTGCCAAAGGAAGTCTTGGCTGAAAACTGAGCAGGAGTATGCTGGCCATGTTTGACTAAGACATTCAGCTCTCTCAGCTATGTTGTTGCTCAGTGGGGAGGCTGTGTCTGACTCTTTGTGACCCACTGGGCTGCCGCACACCAGGCTCCTCTGTCTTTCACTCTCTCCCAGAGTTTGCTCAGATTCATGTCCATTGGGTTGGTGATGCCTGTCTAAACATCTCATCCTCTGCTGCCCCCTTCTTTCAGCTGTAATGTCACCCAGATATCCTGATATACCACATCTGCCATTGTACTATTATAATAATTACTAGAATCGGAAATATTTTTGTTTATTTATATCCCAACTCCTACCTACTAGGTTATATAAGCTTCTTGACGTCTGAAACTATTGCTGGTTCACTGCTGTATCCTCAAGCTCAGAACCTGCCTAACACATTGTCGCTATTCAGGCAACATCTGTGAATTGATGGACTGACTATAGAGTTTAGAAGAGAGTTGTAAAACATAAGCGTCTCTGAATATACATAGACTTTATTAGGAAGACGTTGGAAAACTATGGAGGATTTTAAGAAGGGACAGACGTGATCACATTTGTATTAAGAAAGACCTATCTGGATGCACTGTGGAATTATTGGATATTTGGTAAACTTGATGAGCATTTTCAGTGCACTGGTAAGAGTGGGAAGCCAAAGTGTCAGACTGAGGGATTAAAAAAAGAAAAAGAAAAAGATGTGGTGGATGTAAACTGTATTTCAAGAGGAGTATAAGGTGTCTACTGAAGAAGAACTTGGGCTATTAGAGAAATATTTATCATGGAGAAAGCTTAAACATGTTGAAATATTAATAATCAGAGCTGGTAGAAAGGGAGACACTAAAAATAAAAAGGTGCTAACTCACCAGGGAAAGTCCCTAAGAAAGCAGCAGGAGGGACCTAATTAATCTTGCACCTTGCCCAGTGTAAGACTGGAAGGGAAATAACTGGAGTGAAGGCAGGCTGGAGGCATGTATCTTATGAAAGGCTAATTAGTCATCTGGTTTTCATCTGTATTTTTAAAATTCAGATGCCACCTTTTAGCATATAAGTTTTTATGTTCTCAATTTTCTTCAAAGTCAAATATCTGTATTCATGCTACTGAAACCTATGTTGTAAGACTTCCCAAAGATGATTGCAGTGGTCCACAGTCCCTTAACTAGAGTCCTCATACCACATGTATTTCAGAAATCAGAATGTTTGCTATTCCATAAAGATAATGTGGCACATGTACTGTGTAGTATCACCTACAGCATCTCCAGGAGTACTAGCAGTAGCAACTACAGTTTGACCCTTGAACAACATGCAATTGAAAATCCACATGGAACCTACAGTCAGTCCTCTGTGTATGTGGTTCCTACCTATCTGTGTTTCCTCTGTATCTATAACTCCACATACGCTGATTCTACCAGCTACAGTTGTGCAGTATTGGGGTATTTACTATTGAAAAGCCGAAACTCCAATACTTCGGCCACCTGATGCAAAGAACCGACTCATTTGAAAAGACCCTGATGCTGGGAAAGACTGAAAGTGGGAGAAGAACGTTCTCTGAATATACATAGACTTTATTAGGAAGACGTTGGAAAACTATGGAGGATTTTAAGAAGGGACAGACGTGATCACATTTATATTAAGAAAGACCTATCTGGATGCACTGTGGAATTATTGGATATTTGGTAAACTTGATGAGCATTTTCAGTGCACTGGTAAGAGTGGGAAGCCAAAGTGTCAGACTGAGGGATTAAAAAAAGAAAAAGAAAAAGATGTGGTGGATGTAAACTGTATTTCAAGAGGAGTATAAGGTGTCTACTGAAGAAGAACTTGGGCTATTAGAGAAATATTTATCATGGAGAAAGCTTAAACATGTTGAAATATTAATAATCAGAGCTGGTAGAAAGGGAGACACTAAAAATAAAAAGGTGCTAACTCACCAGGGAAAGTCCCTAAGAAAGCAGCAGGAGGGACCTAATTAATCTTGCACCTTGCCCAGTGTAAGACTGGAAGGGAAATAACTGGAGTGAAGGCAGGCTGGAGGCATGTATCTTATGAAAGGCTAATTAGTCATCTGGTTTTCATCTGTATTTTTAAAATTCAGATGCCACCTTTTAGCATATAAGTTTTTATGTTCTCAATTTTCTTCAAAGTCAAATATCTGTATTCATGCTACTGAAACCTATGTTGTAAGACTTCCCAAAGATGATTGCAGTGGTCCACAGTCCCTTAACTAGAGTCCTCATACCACATGTATTTCAGAAATCAGAATGTTTGCTATTCCATAAAGATAATGTGGCACATGTACTGTGTAGTATCACCTACAGCATCTCCAGGAGTACTAGCAGTAGCAACTACAGTTTGACCCTTGAACAACATGCAATTGAAAATCCACATGGAACCTACGGTCAGTCCTCTGTGTATGTGGTTCCTACCTATCTGTGTTTCCTCTGTATCTATAACTCCACATACGCTGATTCTACCAGCTACAGTTGTGCAGTATTGGGGTATTTACTATTGAAAAGCCGAAACTCCAATACTTCGGCCACCTGATGCAAAGAACCGACTCATTTGAAAAGACCCTGATGCTGGGAAAGACTGAAAGTGGGAGAAGAACGAGACAACAGAGGATGAGATGGTTGGATGGCATCACCGACTCAATGGACATGAGTTTGAGCAAGTTCTGGGAGTTGGTGATGGACAGGGAAGCCTGGCAAGCTGGAGTCCATGGGCTTGCAAAGAGTCGGACCTGACTGAGTAGCTGAACAGAACTGAATTGAACTGAACTATTGGAAAAAAAAAAATGTATAAGTGAATCTGCACAACCCAAACCCATATTGTCAAGGGTCCACTGAATAATCAAAGACCTCAGTGTTTCTGCAGCTAAACAAAATATTCACTCTAGGTGGGATACATAGTGAAAGTGAAGTCGCTCAGTCATGTCCGACTCTTTGCGATACCATGGACTGCAGCCTACCAGGCTCCTCAGTCCATGGAATTTTCCAGGCAAGAGTATTGGAGTGGGTTGCCATTTCCTTCTCCAGGGGATCTTCCCAACCCAGGGATCAAACCCAGGTCTCCTGCACTGCAGGAAGACGCTTTACTGTCTGAGCCACCAGATATTCTAAGTAGTTAGGTTTTGCTGCCAAATGGATCCTCAAACCAAAAGTCTTAAGAGGATGGTGGGCTTTGTATTCTCATAAAGGAGCAGAGGACCTCAAAAAGCATGGAGCTGAGGACCTCAGAAAGCATGGAACTGAATCTTATCGAAACCTGAACAAACTTTTTGGCCAACTCAATACATACGCGGCACTGTTCTAAGAGGTTGATTAACACTGACTCATTTAATCCTGAAAAGAACCCCATGAGGTAGGCACTATTATCATTTTATTGTGTCAGTCGCTTGACTCAATAAATATTTGTTGAGCACCTTGACTAGATGTCTGGGATATCAAGGCTAATAAAACAGTCTCTATTAATGCCTTTATGTTGTTAGGGCATCTAAATCACTCAGTTATAAATGTGTGTGATAAGTATTGATATAACCAACAGTGATGATAGCTAATAGTTACGGAGTCCCTCCTTACCCTCACCCTCACTGCCATGAACCAGATACAGTGCTAAACCCTTTTCTTGCAGAGTCTCATTTCATCAACCCCTGCAGTGAAGATTGATACTATTTCATTCCCAAGTAACTTGGAGGGCTAGGAATTCTATTAATGTCCCAGCTCTTGGCTTAGTCAACAAAATTCAACTTTCCCCCATACTTTCATAACCCAAAATCTTTGATCTAAAATTATATAACCTTTTCCTTTATCACCTCTTTAAAAGAAATGAGCTAGTTCTACTCATGAATTGCAGGTGTCTGAAAACGCCAAAGTAGCAGAGGGAGAGTTTGGGGAGATTTTTTGTTGTTGTTGTTAGGTTAGAAATTGAATAAATAAGGAGTATCAGTAAGGAAAGATAAACTTCATTGTTGTTGTTCAGTCTCTAAGTCATGTCTAACTCTTTGCAATCCCATAAACTGCAGCATGTGAGGCTTTTCTGTCCATCACTATCCCCCTGAGTTTGCTAAAACTCATGTCTGTTGAGTCAGTGATGCCATCCAACCATCTTATCCTCTGTTGCCCCTTTCTCCTCTTGCCCTCAATTTTTCCCAGCGTCAGGGTCTTTTCCAGTGAGTCTGCTCTTCACATCAGGTGGCCAAAATATTGGAGCTTCAGCATCAGTCCCTCCAGTGAATCTTCAGGACTGATTTCCTTTAGGATTGACTGGTTTGATCTCCTTTCAGTGCAAGGGACTCTCAAGAGTCTTCTCCAAAACCACAGTTCAAAAGCATCAATTCTTCAGCACTCAGCTTTCTTTATGGTCCAACTCTCACATCCATACATGACTAATAGAAAACCATAGTTTTGACTATATGGACCTTTGTCAACAAAGTGATCTCTCTGCTAACTTTCTAGAGTGATTAATGAAAAAATCATAGCTGATACTGAAATTAGACACTGAAAATCCCAATAACCCTACCAGTTTAAAGTAATAAAGCATATATCCTCTTTTCCTTCACACATATGTATTCTAATTCCCAGAGGTAACTACTGTTAACATATCAGGGTGTGTCTTGGTAGACTGTTTTCTTTATGGATCATATTATTCATATGGGTTGCACTTCTTTTCACACAATAATGTATCATGGACATTATATAGCCCACTGCATCATTCATTTTTCTGAATCTCATTATATAATGTTCCAAACTTAATTATTCCCCTTTTGGTGAGCATTTAGTATGTTTATTACTTTTTCCATTAGAAAGAATCCTTCATGGGAATATAAGTTGAACGCGATTACAGAGAACAGTATAGATTCCTTACAAAACTAAAAATAGAGCTAATTGTCGTGTAATCTTAATCCTGGCCATATATCTAGACAAAATTCTAATTTGAAAAGCTATATGCACTCCAATTTCATAGCTGCACTATTTACAGTAGTCAAGATATGGAAGCAACCTGTATGTCTATCAATGGAGGAATGCATAAAGTTGCAGTATGTGTATACAATGCACACCTGAAACTAACACAATATTGTAAATTAACTATACTTCAATAAAAAAGTTAAAAAAATGAAATAACTACCTTCTATCAAAAAATATACATATGTATATATTAATATAAAGAAGGAATCCTGCCATGTATATCTTATGTCAAGAGATAGATCTCCATGGACTTGTGTCCTTATTGCTGTAGAATGAATTTCTGGAATTTGAACTGTTGGATCATGGGATATACACATTCTAAATCTTATTTGGTGCTGACAAATTATATACTGAGGTTTTCAAATTACTGTTTTGGTTGTTCTTTTTTTTCTTTTTTTCTTCTTATCAATTCAAAGAGAGATTTGGCCTAGCTGTTCCCCGTGAGTCTCTAAATCAAAATGATTGTTGAAAGTATGTTGTTCTCCAGTATCTGCTAAGCCTCGAGTGTTTGGACTCCATTCTTGCTTGGAGAACTTGGGTGTCTGCAGAGTGACTGTTGGAGTCGCTGCTAGCATCGTGAACAGTAGGCTGTTTCTTCTCCCTGGTCTTCGGGCCCTTGTGTGTGAGTCATGGTCAGCTGAAATGTGCAGGAGTGTGGCCCACGGTGCTGGTCCTCTGTATTATTTCTTTCCTTCCCTGGAACCTGCCATTATTGAAATGAACAAAAGCAAAAACTAAGCAGTGATTAGAGTGTTTTTCCTTCTTCTGTAGTCAGTAATGTTTTATTGTAACCCACCCTTTGTAATACACCCACCTTCTACTGGGGGCTAAAGTTTTGTCCATATCCCTGACATTTTATGTATATAGAAAGCAGTCAAACTCCTGGTTTTTGTTGACTATGACTTTTCACATGGAGCTGTGAGGATCTTGCCCTAAGCTTGAGAGTACACATGTTCTGAAAGTTAGATACAGCACTATTATTACCTTTCATTGTCTCTTATTTTAGCCCACGAGCTTCCAACAGGAGAAAGCAGTGGCACCCCACTCCGGTACTCTTGCCTGGAAAATCCCATGGGTGGAGGAGCCTGGTGAGCTGCAGCCCATGGGGTCACAAAGAGTCAGACATGACTGAGTGACTTCACTTTCACTTTTCACTTTAATGCATTGGAGAAGGAAATGGCAACCCACTCCAGTATTCTTGCCTGAAGAATCCCAGGGATGAGGGAGCCTGGTGGGCTGCCGTCTATGGGGTCGCACAGAGTCGGACCTGACTGAAGCGACTTAGCAGCAGCAGCAGCTTCCAACAGTCATATCTGATCAAGTCTCAAGCCATCTGTAAAACTCTGAGGCCTTAACATTATCTGCAGGACAAAACCCAGTCTCTTGATCGTCTTCCTTATTCTCAATCTTCCGTCCACCCTCACTCTCCTCCATCCTTTTCCAAACACCTTTCATTCCTGTCACTTAAGATTCCTGTGATTCCTTGTATATTCCTCACAAACTGTATAGATACCTTTAAATTCCTGTTTCACCTCCTGCTTTAAACCTGGCTCAGGAGTCATTTTTTTAATGTTATTTTTCAGTGTGCTGGGCCCTCATTGCTGGGTGGGCTTTTTCTCTCGTTGCAGTGAGCGGGGCGCCTCTGCAGCGGCCGAGTGTGGGCTTCCCACTGCAGGGCCGTCTCTTGCGGAGCTCGGGCTCTGGGGCATCGCGGGCTCAGTAGTTGTGGTTCCAGGGTTCGGGAGCATAGGCTGGACAGGTGTGGTGCATGGGCCTCGTTGCCCTGTAGCATGTGGGATCCTCCCGAATCAGGGATCAAGCCCACGTCTCCTGCATTGGCAGCTGGATTCTTTACCACTGAGCCACCAGGGAAGCCCCAGGTGTCACTTTTTAAAAATGAAGCCTTCACAGACCACAGTCCCTCCCTGTGAGAACACGGGCATTTGTTTTCTTGTATGCTTGATGAATATGAGCTCTCTGAGAGTAAGGACTCTGTGTCCTAAGCATTAAATCTTTATTGAGTGAATCAACCTTCATAATGAATGTCTGCTTGCTTCAGAAGCCATCTTTTTCCATGAAGGTATTTCAACTTATAGTCTTTATTTTATTACCAAAAAAAAAATCTAGTTCTTGAAGATTGAGGAGCATTTGGAAGTTAGTTTTGCATAATCTACTTAGTAAATTGTAAGGATATAAATTTCAATGTGATCATTTTGATTAACACTCTTTAATTGAGTTTATACCCTGAATCAACTTTGTCACATGTTTGAAATTTGTGGCAGATTTTTAAAATAACATTTGACTGTAGTCTGAATCATGTTGTTATTGTTCAGGTGCTGAGTTGTGTCTAACCCTGTTAGCCCATGGACAGCAGTGCACCAGGCTCCCCGGTCCCTCACTGTCTTCTGGAGAGAAATTACTCAAATTCATTTCCATTGAGTCAGTGATGCTATCTAACCATCTTATCCTCTGCCACCCTTTTCTCCTTTTGCCTTCAGTCTTTTCCAGCATCAGCGTCTTTTCCAATGAGTCGGCTCTTTGCAAGAGGTTGCCAAAGCATTGGAGCTTCAGCATCAGTCCTTCCAATGAATATTCAGGGTTGATTTCCTTTAGGATTGACTGATTTGATCTCTCTGCTGTCCAAGGGACTCTCAAGAGTCTTCTCCAGAACCACGTTTCGAAAGCATCAGTTCTTCAGTGCTCAGCCTTCTTTATGTTCCAGCTCTCACATCCGTACGTGGCTACTGGAAAAGCCACAGCTTTCACTGTATGGACCTTTGTCAGCAACGTGTACCTGGAAGGCTCTGTCCCGTTTACATGAGGAGACAGTGTCCCAGGCTGTCCAGTCCCTCGTGAGGCCTTTTCCCCCAGGTTTCTTAACTGAGGTTTCATGATCTCCAAAGGCCTCCTTCTGTGTCTCACCAATTCTGTTTCATATGCAACTGATTTCTATCTTGTGTTATTCCGATACCATCGTATATTTAAACACAAAACATTGTGTTGCATATTGTAGTCAGAAAATCTTTGTGAAACAGGAGTGTGATCTTCTTACAGGTATGTATAGAGTCCCTCAGTGTTTCTGCATTGTCCTCAGAGTGAATTTCCAAACTGCTTACCAGGGTAAAGGTAGTAGATTCATTTGTCTTTTTATTTGCTTATATATCTTTGGTCCATAGTTATTGTTATCTTCCCGTTTATCTATCTATCCATCCTTTATGTATCCCTACCCACCTACCATTATATCTACTACTGTGGGCAAGAATCCCTTAGAAGAAATGGAGTAGCCATCATAGTCAACAAAAGAGTCCAAAATGCAGTAACTGGATGCAGTCTCAGAAACGACAAAATGATCTCTGTTCGTTTCCAAGACAAACCATTCAGTAACACAGTAATCCAAGTCTATGCCCTGACCAATAATGCTGAAGAAGCTGAAGTTGAATGGTTCTGTAGAAATCTACAAGACCTTCTAGAACTAACACCAAAAAATATGTCCTTTTCATTATAGGGGACTGGTATGCAAAAGTAGGAAGTCAGGAAATATCTGGAGTAACAGACTAATTTGTTCTTGGAGTACAGAATGAAGCAGGGCAAAGACTAACAGAGTTTTGTCAAGAGAACGCACTGGATATAGCAGACACCCTCTTCCAACAACACAAGACTCTTCACATGGACATCATCAGATGATCAATACTGAAATCAGATTAATTATATTCTTTGCAGCCAAAGATAGAGAAGCTCTACATAGTCAGCAAAAACAAGGCTGGGAGCTGACTGTGGTTCAGATCATGAACTCCTTATTGCCAAATTCAGAGTTAAATTGAAGAAAGTAGGGAAAACCACCAGACCATTCAGGTCTAATGAGAGATCTAAGTCAAATCTCTTAGGACTATACAGTGGAAGTGACAAGTAGATTCATTCAAGGGATTAGATCTGATAGACAGAGTGCCTAAAGAACTATGGATGGAGGCAGTTTGGAACACTGTACAGGAGGTAGGGATCAAGATAATCCCCAAGAAAAAGAAATGCAAAAAAGTCAAAATGATTATCTGAGGAGGGCTTACAAATAGCTATGAAGNATTGTAACCCACCCTTTGTAATACACCCACCTTCTACTGGGGGCTAAAGTTTTGTCCATATCCCTGACATTTTATGTATATAGAAAGCAGTCAAACTCCTGGTTTTTGTTGACTATGACTTTTCACATGGAGCTGTGAGGATCTTGCCCTAAGCTTGAGAGTACACATGTTCTGAAAGTTAGATACAGCACTATTATTACCTTTCATTGTCTCTTATTTTAGCCCACGAGCTTCCAACAGGAGAAAGCAGTGGCACCCCACTCCGGTACTCTTGCCTGGAAAATCCCATGGGTGGAGGAGCCTGGTGAGCTGCAGCCCATGGGGTCACAAAGAGTCAGACATGACTGAGTGACTTCACTTTCACTTTTCACTTTAATGCATTGGAGAAGGAAATGGCAACCCACTCCAGTATTCTTGCCTGAAGAATCCCAGGGATGAGGGAGCCTGGTGGGCTGCCGTCTATGGGGTCGCACAGAGTCGGACCTGACTGAAGCGACTTAGCAGCAGCAGCAGCTTCCAACAGTCATATCTGATCAAGTCTCAAGCCATCTGTAAAACTCTGAGGCCTTAACATTATCTGCAGGACAAAACCCAGTCTCTTGATCGTCTTCCTTATTCTCAATCTTCCGTCCACCCTCACTCTCCTCCATCCTTTTCCAAACACCTTTCATTCCTGTCACTTAAGATTCCTGTGATTCCTTGTATATTCCTCACAAACTGTATAGATACCTTTAAATTCCTGTTTCACCTCCTGCTTTAAACCTGGCTCAGGAGTCATTTTTTTAATGTTATTTTTCAGTGTGCTGGGCCCTCATTGCTGGGTGGGCTTTTTCTCTCGTTGCAGTGAGCGGGGCGCCTCTGCAGCGGCCGAGTGTGGGCTTCCCACTGCAGGGCCGTCTCTTGCGGAGCTCGGGCTCTGGGGCATCGCGGGCTCAGTAGTTGTGGTTCCAGGGTTCGGGAGCATAGGCTGGACAGGTGTGGTGCATGGGCCTCGTTGCCCTGTAGCATGTGGGATCCTCCCGAATCAGGGATCAAGCCCACGTCTCCTGCATTGGCAGCTGGATTCTTTACCACTGAGCCACCAGGGAAGCCCCAGGTGTCACTTTTTAAAAATGAAGCCTTCACAGACCACAGTCCCTCCCTGTGAGAACACGGGCATTTGTTTTCTTGTATGCTTGATGAATATGAGCTCTCTGAGAGTAAGGACTCTGTGTCCTAAGCATTAAATCTTTATTGAGTGAATCAACCTTCATAATGAATGTCTGCTTGCTTCAGAAGCCATCTTTTTCCATGAAGGTATTTCAACTTATAGTCTTTATTTTATTACCAAAAAAAAAATCTAGTTCTTGAAGATTGAGGAGCATTTGGAAGTTAGTTTTGCATAATCTACTTAGTAAATTGTAAGGATATAAATTTCAATGTGATCATTTTGATTAACACTCTTTAATTGAGTTTATACCCTGAATCAACTTTGTCACATGTTTGAAATTTGTGGCAGATTTTTAAAATAACATTTGACTGTAGTCTGAATCATGTTGTTATTGTTCAGGTGCTGAGTTGTGTCTAACCCTGTTAGCCCATGGACAGCAGTGCACCAGGCTCCCCGGTCCCTCACTGTCTTCTGGAGAGAAATTACTCAAATTCATTTCCATTGAGTCAGTGATGCTATCTAACCATCTTATCCTCTGCCACCCTTTTCTCCTTTTGCCTTCAGTCTTTTCCAGCATCAGCGTCTTTTCCAATGAGTCGGCTCTTTGCAAGAGGTTGCCAAAGCATTGGAGCTTCAGCATCAGTCCTTCCAATGAATATTCAGGGTTGATTTCCTTTAGGATTGACTGATTTGATCTCTCTGCTGTCCAAGGGACTCTCAAGAGTCTTCTCCAGAACCACGTTTCGAAAGCATCAGTTCTTCAGTGCTCAGCCTTCTTTATGTTCCAGCTCTCACATCCGTACGTGGCTACTGGAAAAGCCACAGCTTTCACTGTATGGACCTTTGTCAGCAACGTGTACCTGGAAGGCTCTGTCCCGTTTACATGAGGAGACAGTGTCCCAGGCTGTCCAGTCCCTCGTGAGGCCTTTTCCCCCAGGTTTCTTAACTGAGGTTTCATGATCTCCAAAGGCCTCCTTCTGTGTCTCACCAATTCTGTTTCATATGCAACTGATTTCTATCTTGTGTTATTCCGATACCATCGTATATTTAAACACAAAGCATTGTGTTGCATATTGTAGTCAGAAAATCTTTGTGAAACAGGAGTGTGATCTTCTTACAGGTATGTATAAAGTCCCTCAGTGTTTCTGCATTGTCCTCAGAGTGAATTTCCAAACTGCTTACCAGGGTAAAGGTAGTAGATTCATTTGTCTTTTTATTTGCTTATATATCTTTGGTCCATAGTTATTGTTATCTTCCCGTTTATCTATCTATCCATCCTTTATGTATCCCTACCCACCTACCATTATATCTACTACTGTGGGCAAGAATCCCTTAGAAGAAATGGAGTAGCCATCATAGTCAACAAAAGAGTCCAAAATGCAGTAACTGGATGCAGTCTCAGAAACGACAAAATGATCTCTGTTCGTTTCCAAGACAAACCATTCAGTAACACAGTAATCCAAGTCTATGCCCTGACCAATAATGCTGAAGAAGCTGAAGTTGAATGGTTCTGTAGAAATCTACAAGACCTTCTAGAACTAACACCAAAAAATATGTCCTTTTCATTATAGGGGACTGGTATGCAAAAGTAGGAAGTCAGGAAATATCTGGAGTAACAGACTAATTTGTTCTTGGAGTACAGAATGAAGCAGGGCAAAGACTAACAGAGTTTTGTCAAGAGAACGCACTGGATATAGCAGACACCCTCTTCCAACAACACAAGACTCTTCACATGGACATCATCAGATGATCAATACTGAAATCAGATTAATTATATTCTTTGCAGCCAAAGATGGAGAAGCTCTACATAGTCAGCAAAAACAAGGCTGGGAGCTGACTATGATTCAGATCATGAACTCCTTATTGCCAAATTCAGAGTTAAATTGAAGAAAGTAGGGAAAACCACCAGACCATTCAGCTCTAATGAGAGATCTAAGTCAAATCTCTTAGGACTATACAGTGGAAGTGACAAGTAGATTGATTCAAGGGATTAGATCTGATAGACAGAGTGCCTAAAGAACTATGGATGGAGGCAGTTTGGAACATTGTACAGGAGGTAGGGATCAAGATAATCCCCAAGAAAAAGAAATACAAAAAAGTCAAAATGATTATCTGAGGAGGGCTTACAAATAGTTATGAAAAGAAGAGAAGCAAAAGGCAAAGGAGAAAAGGAAAGATATACCCATTTGATTGCAGAGTTCCAAAGAATAGCAGGGAGAGATAAGAAAGCCTTCCTCAGTGATCAATGCAAAGAAATAGAGGAAAAGAATGGAATGGGAAAGACTAGGTATCTCTTGAAGAAAATTAGAGATATCAAGGGAACTTTTCTTGCAAAGATGGGCTCAATAAAGGATGGAAATGGTATGGACCTAACAGAAGCAGAAGATATTAATAATAAGTGGCAAGAATACACAGAAGAACTATACAGGGACCCAGACAATCACTATGGTGTGATCACTCACCTAGAGCCAGACATCCTGGAATGCAAAGTCAAGTGGGCCTTAGGAAGCATCACTATGAACAAAGCTAGTGGATGTGATGGAATTCCAGTTGAGCTATTTCAAATCCTGAAAGATGATGCTGTGAAAGCACCTGTCTCTTATACACATCTAGATGGGGATAAGAGACAGGTCCATGGGCTTGCAAAGAGTCGGACCTGACTGAGTAGCTGAACAGAA
The DNA here is from genome assembly GCA_006410675.1 of Oreotragus oreotragus. Taxonomy (NCBI): domain Eukaryota; kingdom Metazoa; phylum Chordata; class Mammalia; order Artiodactyla; family Bovidae; genus Oreotragus; species Oreotragus oreotragus. The sequence continues at coordinate 174,193 of SJYX01007102.1, read as the reverse complement.
CTGAATTGAACTGAACTATTGGAAAAAAAAAAATGTATAAGTGAATCTGCACAACCCAAACCCATATTGTCAAGGGTCCACTGAATAATCAAAGACCTCAGTGTTTCTGCAGCTAAACAAAATATTCACTCTAGGTGGGATACATAGTGAAAGTGAAGTCGCTCAGTCATGTCCGACTCTTTGCGATACCATGGACTGCAGCCTACCAGGCTCCTCAGTCCATGGAATTTTCCAGGCAAGAGTATTGGAGTGGGTTGCCATTTCCTTCTCCAGGGGATCTTCCCAACCCAGGGATCAAACCCAGGTCTCCTGCACTGCAGGAAGACGCTTTACTGTCTGAGCCACCAGATCTTCTAAGTAGTTAGGTTTTGCTGCCAAATGGATCCTCAAACCAAAAGTCTTAAGAGGATGGTGGGCTTTGTATTCTCATAAAGGAGCAGAGGACCTCAAAAAGCATGGAGCTGAGGACCTCAGAAAGCATGGAACTGAATCTTATCGAAACCTGAACAAACTTTTTGGCCAACTCAATACATACGCGGCACTGTTCTAAGAGGTTGATTAACACTGACTCATTTAATCCTGAAAAGAACCCCATGAGGTAGGCACTATTATCATTTTATTGTGTCAGTCGCTTGACTCAATAAATATTTGTTGAGCACCTTGACTAGATGTCTGGGATATCAAGGCTAATAAAACAGTCTCTATTAATGCCTTTATGTTGTTAGGGCATCTAAATCACTCAGTTATAAATGTGTGTGATAAGTATTGATATAACCAACAGTGATGATAGCTAATAGTTACGGAGTCCCTCCTTACCCTCACCCTCACTGCCATGAACCAGATACAGTGCTAAACCCTTTTCTTGCAGAGTCTCATTTCATCAACCCCTGCAGTGAAGATTGATACTATTTCATTCCCAAGTAACTTGGAGGGCTAGGAATTCTATTAATGTCCCAGCTCTTGGCTTAGTCAACAAAATTCAACTTTCCCCCATACTTTCATAACCCAAAATCTTTGATCTAAAATTATATAACCTTTTCCTTTATCACCTCTTTAAAAGAAATGAGCTAGTTCTACTCATGAATTGCAGGTGTCTGAAAACGCCAAAGTAGCAGAGGGAGAGTTTGGGGAGATTTTTTGTTGTTGTTGTTAGGTTAGAAATTGAATAAATAAGGAGTATCAGTAAGGAAAGATAAACTTCATTGTTGTTGTTCAGTCTCTAAGTCATGTCTAACTCTTTGCAATCCCATAAACTGCAGCATGTGAGGCTTTTCTGTCCATCACTATCCCCCTGAGTTTGCTAAAACTCATGTCTGTTGAGTCAGTGATGCCATCCAACCATCTTATCCTCTGTTGCCCCTTTCTCCTCTTGCCCTCAATTTTTCCCAGCGTCAGGGTCTTTTCCAGTGAG